>NQII01006010.1:12925-79402 GCA_002778355.1 Clitarchus hookeri | reverse complement strand
CGTGGCTTTCATTATATAAACTCTTCTTCCTGTGTGTACATCTCACAATTAAAAAATGAAAATACATTTCACTGTATTTTAACACTAGCTTTGCCCGCGACTTTGTCCGCGTGTGATTCGTGTTTTCGTTACAGTATTTTTAAAATAGTAAATATGTCTTTAAAATATAATACGTATTTTAAAATAGAAAGTGGAATGAAATGTAAATCCAAAAATAAGAGAATTGTGGGTGTTATGCTTGGATTTGTTATTTGTAATCGGCTGTGTCTACGTGTAAATTAGTCTTTTTAAAATAGTTCTTTGTAAATAACGTTATTTACCATTTTAGAGGTGGCACCAAAACAACCAGGCTGAGTGACGGGCTTACAAGCGACCACGCCACGTAAAACTCACAGTGGGAGGAACATTCCTGCCTTAAGTCAACTCCTGCGAATTTGAGAGTTATCCGCTGTAACTTATTTATCGTCATATTGTAAATGAAAACACGAATTCCACGTGGACAAAGTCTAAAGTTAATTATTTATTTGTATACTTTTCGAAGTTATTAGTTAATAGAACGGTTTTACAATGGTTTTATTTCTAAGAAACTGTAAAACATGTGTTAAAGTATTTATTATTTACAGTACTATCACAAAGTTTCAATTTAATAGGACCATGAAGTATTTTTCTTTCCATATAAACTTTGACCCTCCCATTTCACCCCTTCAGGAGTTGAAATTTAAAAAATTCCTTCTTAGTAGCTGTCTACATTACATAATGAATGTTTCCTCTAAATGTCATGTTTCTAGGACCAATAGTGAAGCTGCACGTTGATATGTCAGCCAGTCAGTTTTTCCTTATATAGGTAGATTAGAATACTTTTACGAAATTTCTAGTTTATAGAACGATTTTACTATGGGTTCATTTCTAAGAAACTGTAAAACATGTGTTTAATTATTAATTTTTTTACAGTACTATCACAAAGTTTTGAATTAATAGGACCATCTAATATTTTTTCCATGCAAACTTTGACCGCCATTTCACTGTTTAGAGGTTGAATTTTGAAAAATTCCTCTTTTGTGGCTGCCTACATTACATAAAGAATGTTTCCTGCAAACGTAATGTTTTTAGTAACAATGGTTAAGGCTGGACGTTGATATGTGCCGACAGTCAGTCAGTCAGTCAGTCAATTTTTCATTTTATTGTGTGTGTATGTATGTTTATATATGAGGTTCTGTAACTAGTAACTTAACAGTACCTTTAAAATAGTACACTCATGGAAAAAAAAAGTAACCATCTGGAAGGAGAATTGAAATGAAATTGCGTGTAACTTTATTGCAATATTACAGTTTCTGATTACACTGACGAAAGAGTTGACAGTTGACAGTACGGGCTTACTGATGGTCCCATGTCAGTAGGATCAGGCACCCCCTCGGGCTTGGATACACGCGCCTATTCGGCTCGGGAAGTAGTAGTACAGCCGTTGTATCCTCTCATGTAACAATTCAGACCACAGCTGATGTAACTGACCCTTGATATTCTGCAAATCGGCACGGNACGTTGTATCCTCTCATGTAACAATTCAGACCACAGCTGATGTAACTGACCCTTGATATTCTGCAAATCGGCACGGATCGGAGTTTACGTCTGAGCTGATCTTACAGTGTCCCATCGGGGACAGATCAGAGGATCTTGCTTGTCAACGATTATCTCAACATGACGCTGGTATTCCATAGACAAACGTGCCATGGGTATACGTGTGTTGTCTTGTTGAAAAACTGTACCATGGTTTTCTCTTATATGAGAGGACACACATAACGATGTAGGATGACACTGATATACCGCCGTCTTCACTGTTCTCCAAGTCACTACCAGAGGTGACCTGAATTCATACCCTATATCGTCCCACACCATAATTCCAGGAGTAATTCGGTAATTCTCTCCCAACGTTGGCAGAATGTGTCGTCTTCCTTCAGAATCGCTATATTTACACATGCCAGTTATCCGTGGTAATGCACAAACCGAGATTCATCGCTGAACTTGATGTAACGCTAGTCATCACTCTATGACTCCCGGTTATAGCACTTGTCCAAACTCTGCCGTCTTCACTCCGATGTTAACGGCAACCTACGCATAGGACGGTGAACCCGTATTCCGGCTGATACCTGTTTCCTAGGCATGGTGTGGGATGGCACGGTGTGTTGTAGAATGTAGGTTATCCAGTAACTATGTACGGATGGCAGGCGCCGATGTCACGAGGTTGATTATTGCTTGACGTACAATACGACGTTCCACCAGTGGTGTCGTCTGTCTCGGTCGACCAGGACTTTGAGACGTGTGTGCGTTACCTCACGTACGTGACTTTTCTGTTGGTTTCAACATCGAGCCACTGTGACGTCGAAATGACCCAAATGCCTGGCATTTGCAAGATACACCCACCCGGCCACTTTCAAACGCACTTTGTTGTTCTATCAATCTCCATATATAATTAACACTCTTTGTTCGGTGACCTTCCCTCACTGTGTTGACTAACTGTCTAAACCTCCGCACACGACTTATGACAATATAGCTGTAATCGTGGTGGAACCATTAACGCGATCTGGGGGCTGTTCTAGACGTTACAGATCATTGAAACTCTAGTTGTTCACACATCAGCAGCATCTTGCATGTATATGTATCAAACTACGTCAACCTGGGACCATACGTTGTGGGTGCCTCACTTTTTTGTTTGTCGGTGTATTTTTTTATTCCCAACAAAACAATACTAAAGTAAATATAATTTTGTATTGTTATTATCAGACGTGTCGTTAGATATTTAGAAAATTATTGAAACCGAATAAATTAAAAGATAATATCATTCATGCAGTCGCTAATCGCACATTGTTACGTGACTAAAAAAGTGGTGTTTATGGAGAGACTTTTTATTGTATCTTTAAAATAATTTATTACTGTTTTTAAAATATAAAAAAAACCTTAGTATTCTGCCGATCCTATGAAAGTTACGCTATGAAGTGTATAACATAAATGATGAAAGAGTTTTAGCAGAGAATTATGCTACCTCAATTACTAACCGTGCTTGATAACATCATTCGCGTCTTTCAGACTTCGATCATACAAATAAATCACTCCTTCCTAACGTCATAGCATACAGCTTACACGCTTACGGGAAAATATAGGATTTAAACGTTATTCTTCGGTTATTTGAAGCTAGTATACAATCATGTAATTTTATCATTGTGTAATAAAGCAGTACGTTATGTTAACGTCGGTTTCATCAGCAGAAGGCCTAGAAACTTTTCACGTTAAGAATTACGTCAGTCGGCTTCCCGGCTTGAATAAAAAATCAATTATTGTAACGCAATACACCTGCATGTAATTACGTATGAAACATTTAAGGAGTTAAAGTTCCAATGGCTAAATATTATTTCAATATATACTTGTAATTAAATGAAAACTGCGCTGAAATTACCGTGCGTAAAATCTGCTGATATGTGTGTGACACGAAGTGACTCGCGGCTTATTCTCGCAGGAGGGTTTAATGAGGCAATGACTGCCAAACGCGATACAGTTTTTTTTTACCCATGAGTTATTTTAGTGTATATATTCAGCCGCGCAATTTCGTCTTTTTTTTTTTGTGTGTGTGTTCCTTTGAATGTGCAGGGTACCTGGGAGTGAAATGTTTTTGAAGAGGCCATTGTAGGTTTATAGGTGCTCGGTAAGAAAGTTTTTTAATCAGGTACAGGAAGCTCTTAAAATATCGCCTCGGTCGTCCTCCGCTGTGCCTGTTAAGTTCTCCCGTCCAACTGCGGCAGTGTAATTAAAGGGCAGAGGAGCGCTTTGTTCCGAAAGCTGAGGCCATTCCCTCGGCACTCGGGGCGAGTTGTCGGCGAGAAACATTTCCGACAAAACCTTTAGAGGAGGAGCGGCGCTCCGGGAATACAAATAATTGTTCCTTTCACGATCGTCTAGATGTGAACCATCCCTCTCTCCACTCCGCCTGCCAGAACGCCGGCACCGTCTTTCCAGCTCTCTCATTGTTATTTCCAGCCTGTTAACGGCACTTGGTTGTGTAATAATGGGCGCATTAGGTAGGGCGATGCGCGGTGCAAATTACAGCGCTTTTCAAGGGCCATTAGCCGAGGGAGCCGGAACCCCCTCCATCATGCAGCGTCTGTAACTGTTGCCTGCTGTGGCGCGGACAGGACTTCCACGTTCCTAACTTTCCTCAATGTGCTGGCTTATATCTTACCTTTTTTTTTACTTTAGCTTATTTATTTTCTTATGAAATGCGCCCGTTTCTTTATTCCCGTTTCCACAGCTCGTAAGTGGAATCTAGCGCCGGTTCAAAACTAATTTTAAAATGTAATTAGGGAATTCCATCATCGTGACAACCGAGGTAGTAGATTCTGGTTGAGGACTTCGCCAATCTCTCAAGAACTTTGGAATAAAACTCAGGGACCGGTTAATTATAAAATAAGTTTCCTAAACTTTATACTACCATCGGGAGCACGTTATAACTGATCTTATCGCGTGCAGATTTCTACACCGACCAGGTTTTTCCCAGGAGCGCCAATAAAGAGAAAATAATTATCGGTACACTGGTGTCGAAATGATAATCCCTGACTTTAATAGGTGGAATTTTACTAACTGGGGGGAAAAGGGAAAAATTAGTTGCAACTTATTGGCGACTCTTTTGATGTGTATAACTAGATTTTATAACTATGTAAAAAGTTAATTTTTATTTTTATTTTTTTTTAAATTACCATTAAATCAGGTTCATTCTCAATGCGATAGCTGTGTTTTCTGTTTTCTCGTTCTTTCTACACAATAAGCCACTTTTTTACAATCATGTGTACGCCACACACTGATATGGTGAATTAGTGATTTCAGTGAATGAATGGTTAAAGATTTAATTCAAAACCAGTGATTTAGAAGCCACTATGTAAATGGTGAAACAGCCTTATTTAAACCGTATCAACGTTTGCATCTGTTTTATGTAAAGCCAGCATTGCGTGCGTTATGCATGTAAATAGGTTTATTTTAAGAACTACACCTATGGTTTGTGTAGTAATTCATTTTTATGTGAATTTATGCATCGATCACAAAATCGCATTATGTTTTCCTAAAATATGTTATTGATTGTTGTATTGTACATCGTTGTAATAAAACTGCTTACTCGAATATCGCCGAGTCCGACCTCCCTTGGCGCAGTCGGTTGGTACGCCACCGGTCTGCGGTGCGGGATGGGCAAGGCATGGGCGTTAGTTTAAGTTAGGTCATAAGTTAGTTTGTAAGCCGTCCTCTGATAAGTCTTCAGGCATAACACCTGGGTACGTTAATGAGCCCTTTCCAATAAAATACAATACCTACAATAAAATATCGCCGAGCTTTACCAACTTAAATAACGAAGTAAATTAATTTTAGAAAATTGTTTCCTTTTAATTTTCCAGTTTTATGGCGGAAAGTGTGTACGAATTACTGACCTAAACTTACGTCCTAAACCGATGCACCNTTTCCAGTTTTATGGCGGAAAGTGTGTACGAATTACTGACCTAAACTTACGTCCTAAACCGATGCACCGTCCGTGTCTTAACCAGAACTTTGTGTTCGAAAAACGTCGTAGTTATTTCATCCTCCGAGGCCGAACGGAGAGCAAGGATAAATATCGCTGCTAACTTCCACTGACCCGCCTCACATATTCTCAATTGTTCTGTACGATTGCCGTGTACAGTGTACATCAGTACATCAGCTGGGCTGCAGACCAACCTCTTTCAGAGAATATTATTTCCGAAAATACGCTTTTTGTGGTTTCTCCCGTGGTGAAATTCATTGCGATCNCCAACCTCTTTCAGAGAATATTATTTCCGAAAATACGCTTTTTGTGGTTTCTCCCGTGGTGAAATTCATTGCGATCAGTTAGTCTGTAAATGTAATTGAATTCTCGGTGTTAGCTGGCTGAGCTAACAATCGTCTGTTATTATATATGGTACCTGCAGTGTTTAAGATTACACAAGTTGCAAACAACTGCATCATCTCCGTTGACGGTCTGGTCTTCTGTAGTTTCCTGTGACAGTTTCTAGTGTGAGAGCAGGTTCTTACAAAGCAAGTACATGCGGGACATATATACACCGGTCAAAAGTTTAAGACCACTATATCTAAAATGACAAACATTTGATTTCAGCTCTGCTTAAAGTGATATCTGAAGGAAAAAACACACATTTTCACTTGGCATATTCCTTGTAGTGTTGAAATATACTCGTTTATATCCATGATACCATCTTGGCGTGGAGTTGCCAGCCGACCGTTGAGTCGTTCGTCGAAAACAGCACCCTGGCGATTGNATCCATGATACCATCTTGGCGTGGAGTTGCCAGCCGACCGTTGAGTCGTTCGTCGAAAACAGCACCCTGGCGATTGTTATTATTTAACTGTTGTACTGTCTCTCTGCGTGATCTGTTACAATTCCACATGACAATAATTTGCCAATCAAAGTCGGCTGACACACATTTTTCCCCATTGTGTACACAATGAACTTGGTAACTTGCTTGTTATCATGCACTGTCAACTACAAATGGAGCTCACGTGAACGAAAAAAAACTAACCCAAAAGCAAACTGTTCTTGTATGCAATTTGTATAGTGGAAAGAGAACTAAAAGAATATACAGAACCTGCTCCGATGGGGATAGCTCAACTGTCTCGTAATTAAATGTAATGAAACAAGAATAACAAACCATTCTAATATTAATTACAGACGAAATTCAGTGGTATATGAATTTGCAATGATTAGTATTATGTTGCCATAGCACGAGTCTTATTTAATGGTCACTTTTGAAGTTTACATGTAATAAATTAATACTTTTTTTTCCCTTCTTCAGAGAATTATTATACTGTAATGTTAATCTGCTTACATAATCTTACGGATGTCATTTAGGCGTAATTTTAATTCGTTGTTAAGTGTATTTTTGAGACACAGTAGTTTCATGTAGCATATACTGAAAATAATTAAGATANTAATTTTAATTCGTTGTTAAGTGTATTTTTGAGACACAGTAGTTTCATGTAGCATATACTGAAAATAATTAAGATAAAAACCAATCTTACAAAAGATGATGAAAAATTGTTTTAACTATATAGACGCTATGAAATGCTACAAGCATGTTTTANGAAACCAATCTTACAAAAGATGATGAAAAATTGTTTTAACTATATAGACGCTATGAAATGCTACAAGCATGTTTTCTAGCTACAAATAGCTATAACCTCCACAATCTGTGAATTTACATGAAAATGACATTTTATAATATTTAATAGTTTGTTTTGGTTAATTACAGTACACCTCGACATCAGACACCCTGTTTTATTATATATCAAAATGAGCAATATACACATCACTTTCTAAAGTACGTCCCTTAATGTAAGCATTTTATAACTACGGGAAAAACAAACAATAAAGTAAAAAATGCAATACTAGCAAGCGTATCTACAGAAGCTAGCGACATATCTAGGGTATAAATTGTCCAACGTGTTGTTGTATTTGAGGTTACCTGTATACTGAGGTTAATGTTTCAAGGTACTGAAATTCAATGTGTAGCAAACAAATTTCGTTCTAATTCGTGCAAAAGAAGAGTTGCAGTATACTTCTGAAAAAAAAATATCTTAACAGTATGTCATTTTAAAATGCTTGCAGTATCATACTGCAATCCTGAAAAGTTCTGTATGCATATTTTTTTTATTTCGTTAGCCTTTCATGTGGTTCTACTACGAACTAACGTAAACTAACACAGTAACTACGTACATGGAAAGTTTTGATATTGTTCAAGAGACATCACTGTGTTATTAAAAACTTACCACAGTTTAGGGTTCACTCGGGGAACAATGCTTATGCCAAGTGTACTAAAATTTGAAGAATTGTAAATTTCCATCTGAATTAAATACAGCACTGCTACCTGTACTGAATTAAGTCTCATCATCACATGGTTTTGTTTTGTTAATATTCCAGTACAGTTTCATCTAATCTGGCGAAGGTGCACAATTTCGATAAAAAAAATAATATTTTCTCGTAAGGAAAGCATTGGTTTAATGTAAAGTGTCTGTAAAATTTATAGATGCTAAGAAATTCTATAAAGCATAAAATAAATTCTATAAACTGCACACAGATGTTACTGTCCGTCATCTATAGTCATTATATTAGTGAAATTCAGTCAAACACTGTTACAATCAGAAAACTACCTCTGGTTTCCAGTGGAGCAATGCCAATATGTCAGTTTTTCTATTAGGAAGCGTAGGCAAATGGAGAAGAGGCCCTGTCATGCTCGAATTAATATTTTTTAGTGCCCAGGATTGAAGTGAGCGTAATGCCGTGTCCCACCTCACAGGGACACCGACGAGATTTTCTGCGTTTATTGGCGTGAAACAATTTATGTAGGTACTTTTTTCTGAAATGGTTTTATCTCCAAGCTAAAATTGTTTTGCTGTCAGTATGAAATACTTTATTCCAAATTGCATCAATTTCGTTATTTTGTTATTTTATCCCAGATACAGAGATAACGGGGTTTTCAACTCTCCAAAAACCAAATGCTAGTCGCTGATACTTTAACTTTTTAGATGAGCGTTTGACAATTTTAGCTAATGATATTGCACAGGTATGATAACGTTTACCGATTAATTAACTCTCTTTTTCTATCCCGTTTTAAGGACATGCATGTCATGTGATATTCAACCCAGCATTAAAAGTTCCCGAGTCTTAGACAATAATCTTTTTAAATTTTTTCCATCATCGGATTTTTTGTATTGTATAAAATGTATAAAAATGTATAAAAATGTTTTTAGCCATGTACGTTTGAGATATTACGAGATGTACATTTGAAGGGCTTGGTGGAAGAAGGGCCTCTTTCACATCTGCAACAATGTATGCTACCACTGTAGTACAGACCTTCTTCCACCAAGAAGGTAGGTAGTGGGTGCTTCTGCTGTTTTTTGAGACCTACCCACAACAGCAAACTTATGCATGTACACATTAGATGGTGTAAGCTATCATATTTTATTATAAATCTAATTTTTTAATATGTCTGGCTGGGATAGGCCCTTCTTTCACCAAGCCTTTCATTTATTATTTCAATAAGGCTACCAATTATGTAAGAAAACGTTGCATATACGTTAATTTATTCATACTGAACTATTTTTGTTAGTAGGAATAATTTGCGAAATTATAGTCACCTTTCTTTACTACACATAAAGATTTTTCACCCTTTTTTTAGTATAAATTCGAAAAAATTGAAACAAAAAGGTTATTTTTTAGAACTTTCATTTTTTGTACCACAGTGACGGCAATATAAAAGTTTTTCTAAGAAAAAGGTTTGGTGATAATTTTTGCAAAGATATAGATCACTCAGCACATCATCTATCTAAAAGAGGTGAATTTTTACTGTGTCTTCCAAAATATAAAAAATTCATAACTTTTACAACACATTACCCAAGATATTGAAGTTTATTGTGGCAAAAGTTTAGGTTCTGCATAATATTGATCGATATTACCCTGTGATTTTAAAACTTTTTATCACTTCTGTGTGCTACAAAAAAACTCCTGACACTTACAAGAACACGTCCGTTTGATATCCGTTTGAACCAGCAGGTTTGTGCTACAAAATATTATGAAGATTCTTATACGGTTTTACATAAGCATCCGCTGCCTTACAAAAGTTAAAAAATGAAATGCCAATAGTACAAGTAATAATTTTTTATTAAAAGTATTGAGAATTTTTGAACGATATCAAGACAATTAGCAAGGCCGGGGAGCGGGAAGGAGATGCTTATCACATGCCCTAATCTTGTACAAGAAATAGCCCAACATTTTACTAGCGTGGATGGAAACAAAACGAGATAAGGAAATTACACAGGTTCTATTTTATCAGGCAATTCCAGGGGAGTTACAAGAAATACGTTACTTTACCGGTGGTTCAAGAAGGGTCATGTGACCTGCTGGAACAGTAATGTTACATAAACTGTTTGTGAGACATGCAAAAACTTCCTGGTGTTGCTATGCATCATAGGCAANTTTACTGTGTCTTCCAAAATATAAAAAATTCATAACTTTTACAACACATTACCCAAGATATTGAAGTTTATTGTGGCAAAAGTTTAGGTTCTGCATAATATTGATCGATATTACCCTGTGATTTTAAAACTTTTTATCACTTCTGTGTGCTACAAAAAAACTCCTGACACTTTCAAGAACACGCCCGTTTGATATCCGTTTGAACCAGCAGGTTTGTGCTACAAAATATTATGAAGATTCTTATACGGTTTTACATAAGCATCCGCTGCCTTACAAAAGTTAAAAAATGAAATGCCAATAGTACAAGTAATAATTTTTTATTAAAAGTATTGAGAATTTTTGAACGATATCAAGACAATTAGCAAGGCCGGGGAGCGGGAAGGAGATGCTTATCACATGCCCTAATCTTGTACAAGAAATAGCCCAACATTTTACTAGCGTGGATGGAAACAAAACGAGATAAGGAAATTACACAGGTTCTATTTTATCAGACAATTCCAGGGGAGTTACAATAAATACGTTACTTTACCGGTGGTTCAAGAAGGGTCATGTGACCTACTGGAACAGTAATGTTACATAAACTGTTTGTGAGACATGCAAAAACTTCCTGGTGTTGCTATGCATCATAGGCAANACTGGAACAGTAATGTTACATAAACTGTTTGTGAGACATGCAAAAACTTCCTGGTGTTGCTATGCATCATAGGCAAGGTGTTTAACTGTTATCTTTCGAAATTGAATTCAGTTCGGATTATTATTTGTGCTTTACATAACGTTATGGGGAGAAAATATTTTTTGGTTTAGCAAGAACATTTTGTTTGTTAATAAAAGTGGGTTCGAAAACATTTGTGTTTCAAATTCGTAAATGTATAAATAAAAAAATAATACGGCATACGATGATTCAATGATTAATTTTCTACCATTATAACTTGCTTGATGTTCTAGTATTCGTATTCTGACTTCCATAGCTAGTAGTAGGTATTGCTTGCCTGGAACACTGCTGTTCTGTTTGTATTCCATTTGGTTGAAGTCGCCACCGCTAGATCGCACGCAGGCTGCGAATAGTAAACCAGTGGTGCGAAAGCAGGACTTTCCATCTCGTGACGTCACTGTTGTTGCTGTTGCAACGTTTAGCTCTACTGCAATAGGAGTGCGTAGACGTTTAAATTAGTGGGGCGCTAAATTTCATGTACCTAATCTGAAATTAGAATTATATATGTATATATATATCATATACATGATAACTATGTATATAGAGTGTACCTAAACTATTGTAACAAACTTCTGGAGGTGATTCCTGGGATCAAAACAAGCAAAAATGTTAATATGAACATATGTTCTACAACGCGTTGTTATTGAATTACAGGAAGTACATTGGCCACATCGCAGGCAACGCTCTAAGTGTCCGCCATGGCAATGCACGCATGGCAACGCCTCATCATGGACTGGCGAAGCCGCTCGAAGATACCTGGGATATGTCAAACAGCTGCACATGCGTTATTGATACGCTGTNTCGAAGATACCTGGGATATGTCAAACAGCTGCACATGCGTTATTGATACGCTGTTCCAAGTCGTTGACCAGCGTAGCATACACCACACTTTTTATGTGTCTCCGCAGCTAATATTTCAGTAGATTAAGGTCAGGAGACTGAGCAGGCCAATGCACTGGATCGCGACGCCCGATCCAACACAACAACACAGTAAGTGGCGGTAGTGTTACATGTTACCACAATGTGAAACTCCTGTTAACTCAATAACAACGCTTTGTAGGACATATGTTCATAGGAGAATTTTTACTTGTTTTGATCCCAAAAGTTACCTCCCGAAGTTTGTTACAATAGTTTAGTAACACTCTGTATACACACAAATGTACAGTCACAGATGCACACACGATAAAATCACTTATTAATATTTTTGAGGATACACAGACAGCAAAACAACACACAAACTGTCTGGTTGTTCTAGTTCACTGAGAATGTTATAGGCTAACTGAATAAGATGGGAAAGTCAATCCTGCATCCGACTGTGCCATCTACGAGAGTCGCATTCGAACTACAGCTGTAATGTCCATGTAGCATCCCTATCGGTGTAAGCAAAAGTTTAGTGGTGAAGAGAGAGAAGAGAAAAGCAGTATATTTGCTGTCGTGAGCTTTTTGGACACCCTTGTTCAAAGTTTGGTTTCTCCTGTTTATGACAGAGACACTTGAGTACAAAGGTATTGGTGAAATTGCCATATTTATTGGTTACATTAGCGGGGACGTCGGAGTGTCGGTAAGGGGAGGGGCATGGCCTACCTGGCATATCCTGTATGCACGCCTGTGCCTACTGCTACAATTTACAGGACATCGGCGTATTCGAAACGGAATTACAATTAACTTGCTTATTTCACGTGCTGTATCAGCACAGTAACAACTCATGAACACTGCAAAACTACCTCCGTACTACAGGAGAATCGACTTACTAAAGGTATTAAATAATGAGACCGGCATATATAATTTGATTGAAACACTTCTTGGCCTCTGATTAAAACACATTTATCTTGTATTCGCAGTTTCTTGAAATATGGGTTTTAAAATTATCGTATAGCGCGATTTTCTGCAGTAGAGGCCTTTTAAACAATATGAAAAATTGGCCATAACCAGGCGAACGATATTTAAAAGAGTGTATGGAAAATCTGTTCGAAGAAATTGTCTAAGCTAAAGAAAGGACAAACCCACCCAGTTATCACGAAAGCACGTTAATATCTGTTTTGATAAAAAAAAATTTTACTGTTACACTATTAGCCTGAAATGATCCAAACGGTGCCAAATTACTAAAGCCAGTGTAAAGTAGAGTACTCCGCCGAAACCAGAGGTAGTTTTTTGATTGTAACGGTGTTTGAATTACACTAATGTAAGTGACGATTTTCCTTTGGTTTCCGGTACAGTAGACTGATTTCGCCCGTAGAGTGGAGAATATCTGGCAGAATGCAAATGCTAACTGCTCAGTAACCAACTTAAGAGTCCAGCCATTGAATTATTTTTTGCCAATATAAAAGCCACTAGCCTTCGACTAAGGTTAGCTCTTTGTTTACATAAACAAGAGTTTTGAGATTTTACCTTGCTTGTTCGGACCAATTTTAATGCAACTCTATAACTGAATACTTTGTTACGCTTGAAATAAATTCATGAGGCTCTTGAAAAACATGTAAACAAACATGCACTTGACTGTTTGAACATATGATTTTGACATTTATGTAAGCAAAAAGGTGAACTAGTGATGAGGGCATGATCAGAAAACGGAAATAAGACTACGTCATCTTAAGGCTACGGTGACAACCGTAGGTCCATGTACACAAAATTGCGCGCGGGAACTAGGGCAAGGGGCACGTGTGTGGCTGGCCTGAGTACCGTGAGCGCAGCTGCCGTGATAGCGGCAGTCGTCATTTGTTCCTCGTCCCGGCAATGGGTCTGCCATTGTTGTCGCGCCCCGCGTCACCAATCTGCATGCAGCATCTCGCACCTCCCCGCTCCCCGCCACGACAGTGCGCTGCGAACCGCGGAGGTACGGGCGCCGGAATGGCTGTCGCCTCTCTTCAGCTGACTTCAGCTGTCCTCGCGACCGGAGCGTCGAGTTGAGAGTTGATAGGTTTTGGTCGCCGCTTAAGGGTCCCACCTGCCTACGTCGTTTTTCTCCTTTTTTGGCCGAGAAGCGCGGGAGCTATAAGCGTTAAGCTGGCATGCGCTACAAGAGCGCAGGTCTCTGAACTGGCGTGCAGTATTCTCGTAGTGCTGCGTGTACCTATGGGACTTCCAGCAGCGACCCTGTCATTTTATTGATGAGAAGTCTGTAGCAAAGTTAAATACAGACTCCTATTGTAGTTTGGCTCGTGTCCGGCTAGTNGTCATTTTATTGATGAGAAGTCTGTAGCAAAGTTAAATACAGACTCCTATTGTAGTTTGGCTCGTGTCCGGCTAGTTTGTTTTAAGATACGGAGGTATGAAAAAACCTTTTTTATTTATATTGGAGGGCTCCAAAATAATATTTCCAGCATGCGTGGTAACTGTAAAGTACCATTCCTTCCTCGTCTGGGGTATTATGTCTTCGTAGGTAAGATTACTAGAGGCGCATTTAATAGTTTCGACGAAAAACCAGGATGTCAAATACACAGTAACGCAGTTCAAGCGCCATGCGGGCTGAACCCTTAAGAGGATGAAGTTGGTGAAGATTCAGCAGCGGCTGGATGCAAGGGTGAGGGAAATGCGATCTCTCCATTCTCCATTTAAAAATCCCTTAAGCTATGTGAATGCCTTAAAGGCAAACTGGAGGCCTGAAATGCTGAGCCATTACGTAACAGTCACTGGTTAATTAGATCCTTCCCCATTTTCCATACTTATAAATGAATCATACACTGATGTTCAGTGATGCAGTAATCCAATGGTCGGGTATCATTCAGCCAAATATGAGAAAGGTGTCTCATATGTATCTCAAGCTCACAAGAAAAAACTTTTCAGGTCCGCGCGTAAGTTACAGAGACCTACGTTTCTCGCAGACATTTCGCGGANCAAGCTCACAAGAAAAAACTTTTCAGGTCCGCGCGTAAGTTACAGAGACCTACGTTTCTCGCAGACATTTCGCGGAAAATGACCATCTGCAGCTATCGCACGCGGTCTTGGAGGAACGGGCGTAGGAGTGGCAGTAACCTTCACTAACACGCGGTCTGTCGTTCGAATCGGCACAACCACTGCGTGTGATACGTGTAAGAGAAATTCTAGGTTTTCACTTATTAATTTGACAACGAGTGTACTTGATATGCATGCCACGTTAGTTCTGCGCGCCCATCTTTTTCTACAGGCAATTTTTTCAAGGCGGGATAATGCAACGCCATCATTTAATATTATTTCGAAGCCGTATTTTGTCAAGTGAACCTCAGTTGAATCTTGAAAGGAGAATATGACGTAGTGGATCTACCCTCTCACAAAATTATATTATAAGTTGTTCTCGGTCATGAAGGAAATTCTTCCAGTAACAGTTGAAAGAAGCTAAGAAAATGCGTCAGAGATGGTAGCGTTCGCAATGTTACACTCTAATAAATTGTAAGTAAAATTATCATATCAATGTATACGAACAGTGACAAAGTGCGAATGGGAAACTATTTTCCCACACAGCCATGGTACCGTCCCTATATTCGCTCACGAAACAGTCAGATGCACAGGGAAGTCCCCGATCTTGAACAGTAACGACGCTCAACATATTTTTTTTTTGCAGTCTGACATGTGGTATTATTTCCATACAATGTAAAGGTTAAAAACTTCCGTTGCCGTTTAGGAAGTTTATCTATACGCGAATGGGGAAAAAGATATTTCGGGGTGTAATGCAGGAATAATGTAATTACTCGGCCGACAGTGATTTCTATATGCACTTTATTATACAGAGAATGAGCTAAAACTTGAACACAATCAAGCACTGTCTATAATTTTCCTAGAAAATAAATTGAAACGTTATCATGTAAAAATTTTTCCTTAATATAAAATTCTGCTATTAACCTAGCATAGGCCTACATTATTTTGTCACTGACTTTTCTATAATTCTCGAATGCTGTCTCTCTCATACATATATACACACGCAAGGAAAACGGTAAAGAAAGCAAACTCTTTTCGTAGTATTTTTTAAACCTTTATTCAGACGATTAAAACATTAGAAGAAAATGCAGTTTTAAAACTTTAGCTCATTTTTATTTGAGGTCGTTAAGGCGTTATGTCTGGACCATAAGGTTCTGAGTTAGAATCCTAAGCTGTCCGTGGATGAGTATGTCTATTAAAAGAAATATTAGATTAGCTTTATTACGTAGGTGGCTCTTCTTTTTNATTAGCTTTATTACGTAGGTGGCTCTTCTTTTTTCGGTCATTATTCTGGCACAAAAGTAGAGAGCGTTCATAAGCAACAATGTTTTTATTATAAATAAGAGGTTCTCTAAAATATGTAAGAAATTTCACTGCTATGAAAAACGTTTTACTATTTTCTGTAAAAGCTGAAGATGTGGAAATCTCCAGAACTATTCATCTCTGTNCACTGCTATGAAAAACGTTTTACTATTTTCTGTAAAAGCTGAAGATGTGGAAATCTCCAGAACTATTCATCTCTGTTATCGGGAGTATTTTATGTTGCGATGTATTTGGGAAAGACTGTGAAAATTTTCCCCGGAAATCAGAGGATAGGATTCCACATGTTCGAGTATGTGGCTCTACTGAAGTGATTACTGAGACAACTAGGTGCTGATGAAAACAGACTGACTTAGGTAACTAGTTCAGAAATACCGCAAGGCTTTCTTAAGTTTCTAATGAAGTAGACAATTCTTCTGTAATTTTACACTGTGCTTGTATAGTTATTGTAAATGAAGCAATTCCTTAGTCTCCTTGCAGCAGAAAACGTATCTGGAGAAAAAGATAATCTAAAGTTACATAGCTTTTTGTTATATTTGAAAACAGTAACCGTACAGCTGTTGCTTCCTATTTTTTTCCTAATTGTGAGTGTGCACCTCGAACACTGTTATCTTAGTAAATTTAAGTTAGAATTAACGTTTGTTCAGACGGTCTGAAGAGAGTGAATTTTTTGGCAATGATAAATCCTCTAAAGCGGCGGTACCAATTAAAAGTGTTTGAATATATATTTCTATAATTAAGGCTCTTATGGTTTCGCATTATGTTGTAAGTGTAGAGCTAGACTGCAGTAGGTTTCTTTTATTATCACTGAGATAAAAATTTGTTTGTTTCAACAAAGCAATTTTCTGAGTTGCTGTAATCGTAAATAGACAGTTGTTTTAACAAATTAATTAGTTTCAATTCAGACGTTTGTCTTCTGGCAAAAAAAAACTTGTATATGTGTGTGTGTNTTGTTTTAACAAATTAATTAGTTTCAATTCAGACGTTTGTCTTCTGGCAAAAAAAAACTTGTATATGTGTGTGTGTATATATAAATATATATATAAAGTTATTCTACTGCTTTGACTTTGATATATAAACAGTGAAAAGCTCGTTTAATATTTGTTTCAGGCAAACTTTTTTTTTGTGTGTTTTTTACTAATACGTAGCACGAAAAATCAATTTTGCTATCGTAAATATTTTAAATATTGANCTTTTTTTTTGTGTGTTTTTTACTAATACGTAGCACGAAAAATCAATTTTGCTATCGTAAATATTTTAAATATTGACATCGTAGACAGCTATTACACCAGACATATTGGTTGGCTATAGAATATCTAAAGTTTAGATGTAGGCGTAATACCAGATGTCATACTAAAAATCCAGTGTCATAGCTGCCATCTTCAAGTTGAGTTATTGATGAAAATGCCCCTGCCTTCATGTTTTCTTGCCTTATTCCGAGAATTTTTTGATCCGGTGAATACCTGACCGGTCACCCAACGTTCTCGGGTTCCATTCCCGGTCACGTTGGAATTTTTCATTTCACCTATAAGTCACTAGCCAAAATGGTTTTCTGTTAAAATAATGTTTAGATCAAATGCCTTTTAAGCTAAGTGGATTTCAGACCTAATGACTTTTAGGCCAAGTGAATTTTAGGTTGTNTGTTTAGATCAAATGCCTTTTAAGCTAAGTGGATTTCAGACCTAATGACTTTTAGGCCAAGTGAATTTTAGGTTGTCACTATTAGGCCAAACGACTTTTATACCAAGTGCATTTTAGACCAAATAAGTTTTGGGCCTACTGACTTTTAGGTTAAATGACTATTAGGCCAAGTGACTTTTAGGTTAANATTTTAGACCAAATAAGTTTTGGGCCTACTGACTTTTAGGTTAAATGACTATTAGGCCAAGTGACTTTTAGGTTAATTGACTTTAGACCAATTGACTATTAGGCCTAGAGACTTTTAGACCAAGTGACTTTTAGGCCAAACAGCTGTTGGCGAGATAAAANAGACCAATTGACTATTAGGCCTAGAGACTTTTAGACCAAGTGACTTTTAGGCCAAACAGCTGTTGGCGAGATAAAAATTTTCCTGAAATTTTAGGCTAAGTGACGCCCTCACAGTGAATGCGTGTGCTAAGTACCTGGTGTGTGTTGAGCGGTGTGTCGCACAGTTAGTGCTGAGGCGTGGGNCCTCACAGTGAATGCGTGTGCTAAGTACCTGGTGTGTGTTGAGCGGTGTGTCGCACAGTTAGTGCTGAGGCGTGGGTGTGTTGTTGCAGGCTGCTGCGGGAGAAGACCGCCACGGATGACGAGTTCGTGGAGCTGTGCAAGTTGCGGCGAGGGGCTGCCCAGGACACCCTCGAGACACTGCTCGACCTACCGGTCCGTGCACACGTCTATACGCTTTTCACTCTTAACTCNCTGCCCAGGACACCCTCGAGACACTGCTCGACCTACCGGTCCGTGCACACGTCTATACGCTTTTCACTCTTAACTCGCCACTTTCTAAAGCTTTGCTTATAATATGCTTAATATTGGACGTGTCTCAGTTTAAAGACTGCTCTCTGCACAGAGCACTCTTTCGCATTACCCGACGAGAAGGCTCTTTGGTACGCTCTCTCTCTCTCTCTCTGGATTTTTTTGTAAACAAACACAGCATACAATAAAAACACGCGAAAGGTTTTAACGGCNCTCTCTCTCTCTCTCTCTGGATTTTTTTGTAAACAAACACAGCATACAATAAAAACACGCGAAAGGTTTTAACGGCACTTATAATGAGTGTGAACAGATGTGTGGACAATCAAAACAATAGTTAGAAACTATCCTGTACCTTGTTTAAAATTTTAAACTCTTTTTACAGCTCAAATGATTTTAGCGCCAAATCCTCCCGTTGGGTGCAATTAACACTTATTTTGGCCAAAAAAGTCACACGTCATCACAAACTAAAATAAAGTGCAGTTTAGATAAGTAAACTCATTAAACACTCTACTATAAAAACAATTAACCTATCCGCTGTCTGAAATTACGTCACACTATCGTTGTGAGGGCACTTGGAGGATTCCAGTGATCATGAGAGAGCGCAGCGAGTATGCGACTTCATGTTCTCGCCCTTTCGCGCTCTCTCTGACAAACTGAGACAACCAGAGAGCGCTCTTTGTGACGTAATCCTTGAGAGCGAGAACACGACTGAACGAGTTGATTTAGTCCATCAATCTCGCGTTTATTTGTGATGTAAAGGTGATTCAGACAAATAGTATTTTAATTCAAATGTACTACCGTTGACTCAGTTCTTGCCTGTTTCTTGTAACCAGCTAACAGCCAGCTGAACGTTCCAACTTACTGACTTCAGTCATTCCTAATTCAGCACTGCAGCGATGTCCACAAAAATGAACAACCCACAAGTAGTGTAATTTCTGTATAGTTCGTCCACGATTGTGGAATACAAAGATTGAATGAGTTAAATATCCTACTAGTACGTTCGACTTCCGTTCAAGGCAAAGGTGTTGGATATTTTGAAAATACTTTTCTTTNGAGTTAAATATCCTACTAGTACGTTCGACTTCCGTTCAAGGCAAAGGTGTTGGATATTTTGAAAATACTTTTCTTTGCATTTTTTCTATCCAGTATAAAGTAAGAATAGTTATTTGTTAACAAAACGTAAAGTCAAGAAATTTACAAAATGTACGTACATATTATAAAGTTAAATGATACAGGATTCAAACTTTTTTTACACGTGGAGGTGCGCAAGTTGTTACATTTAATTTTTACGTATGTTTTAAGTGCAAAAATAACTATGCTGAAACATCTCATTAATCATTAAATGTATTTGATACGATGTATAAAATTTAATGTTTGTAATTACTGGAATGAAACTTAAAAGTTAATTTTGCTTTTTATTTTGCACGTGGTTATTAGAGGCGGTAAATATAATACATCGTGTAATGTAGAAAGTATTTTGGATAATTTTAGCATTTTTTTAATTAATAATAACAATAACGAAATAAGTGATGATAAAAAGTTTTCATCTTTCGAATTGTTGTCAACTTATTGGTAACAAACTAAAATGTCTTGTTTCACGATCCACTATAGTGGACCGTAGAAATTATTTACGTGGGTTAAATTTTTTTAAGTTTATGTAATTTGGCTTTTTGATATAAAGATAACCAGTGAATCCAGTAATTTCCACGTGGTTCGTTGTCTGCTTAGGTATTTAGGGTGAACGTCAACTCGTGTGCAAGAAAAAAATTAATTTTATTCTTCGTTGTTCACTCACTCGCAGTGTTATGTTCGTAAGCGTGTAGGTGAACTTCAGTTTATTTAGTATTTAACTCTAGTGGTCGTCTTTTTCATTGTGTTTGCATAGCATAAAACTTAAAATATATAAAGTGTTGTCAGATATTTACTGAGAATTTTTCAAGTGTTATGTTTATATCCTTCCCGTCAATTGCAGCCTCCACTTTTGTATGGTAAGCGTAATAGAGTTGTGTGTTTACTGATTATAATTTTAACGTGTTCGTGTTTGTATGGTGTAACTCAGACGATCTGCTTCTATCTGAGGATGTCATGTTTCTGATTTTAATATCTTTCAGAACTCAGCATTACAGGCAACATTGTGTCGTTCTCCATTTAGCACGATTGTGATTAAAGTTTTTCGTTCTGATTACACAGTAAACTATCTTGGGTCCCCCTTTCTTCGCTACTGTGTTTATAAACTATAGTATTAATAGTTTTCACAAATAAAAGATGTTCTTGGAGCCTTCCCAATTTTTTCGTCGTGGTAAAATTATTCCTGGAAGCCTGTGTCGTGATATTTCTTTACCGTCGAAATTTCCGGACTTGTAATATTGGGTCACTGAAGTATTGCGTATGATTTTACGATTTACAAAACTATACAAAACCAAAAAGTAATTTTACGAAAATATCTAGGATACACTGTTTTTAAAATAACCATTTATAATAACATAACAAATGTTTTAAACAATAAGTGGACTTACCAAGCATTTTTGTAATGTCACAAATTCTAAGGCTGTATTTCACCATACATTCTAGAGAAATAGAAATTTTACTCTGCTCTCGAAAAAAAATTTGATGAATAAATAAGTCGTAGGTAGAAAAATACAGCTTCCTAATTATTGCAACAAAATAAAAGGTAGTTTCAAGAATCGACTTAGTACTCACTCCTAGTGCAACAGTCATATGCATTTTATCACACGAACACGATGTCTTAAGACAATTCTTATTTTAAAGGTTTAATGCACGTATTTATACGGTCGAANTTTTCACAAATAAAAGATGTTCTTGGAGCCTTCCCAATTTTTTCGTCGTGGTAAAATTATTCCTGGAAGCCTGTGTTGTGATATTTATTTACCGTCGAAATTTCTGGACTTGTAATATTGGGTCACTGAAGTATTGCGTATGATTTTACGATTTACAAAACTATACAAAACCAAAAAGTANTTTTCACAAATAAAAGATGTTCTTGGAGCCTTCCCAATTTTTTCGTCGTGGTAAAATTATTCCTGGAAGCCTGTGTCGTGATATTTCTTTACCGTCGAAATTTCCGGACTTGTAATATTGGGTCACTGAAGTATTGCGTATGATTTTACGATTTACAAAACTATACAAAACCAAAAAGTAATTTTACGAAAATATCTAGGATACACTGTTTTTAAAATAACCATTTATAATAACATAACAAATGTTTTAAACAATAAGTGGACTTACCAAGCATTTTTGTAATGTCACAAATTCTAAGGCTGTATTTCACCATACATTCTAGAGAAATAGAAATTTTACTCTGCTCTCGAAAAAAAATTTGATGAATAAATAAGTCGTAAGTAGAAAAATACAGCTTCCTAATTATTGCAACAAAATAAAAGGTAGTTTCAAGAATCGACTTAGTACTCACTCCTAGTGCAACAGTCATATGTATTTTATCACACGAACACGATGTCTTAAGACAATTCTTATTTTAAAGGTTTAATGCACGTATTTATACGGTCGAANTATTTTATCACACGAACACGATGTCTTAAGACAATTCTTATTTTAAAGGTTTAATGCACGTATTTATACGGTCGAATCACATTATTATGACCACCTGCTAGAAGTGCCATCAGCAGTGCGTAGCCCATGACGTATGGCCGTGCTGAAAACCGCACGGTGGTCGTATCGCTGTACAGCTCACCATGTGGATCTTTCGGACCATCGATACTGTTGGGAGCAGTAGATACGTGAGGGTACCCACACACGGAGGACCGGCTCAGGACGGACGATGTCGACAACCAGTCGAGAGGATCGGTAGATCGTGCGCAAGGCGCGGAGAGATCCTATGTCGACCCGATCCACGATACTGGCGAGTGTGGGGGCTCTTATGGGCCCACGAACCATTTACCAACGCCTTGCGAGACGAATCTGCTATCCCAGCGCCCATTACGTGTGCTGCCATTAATTCTGCAACAGGGGTGGATCCGTTTGCAGTAATGTCAGGCCAGAGCAATGTGGAACGCCACAGCCCTTGCTAGTGTGGTGTTAAGTGGCGAGTGCCGCTTCGTTGTGGGGGCTGATGATCATCGCGCCCGGGTGTGGCCAGCTCCTGGTGAACACCACGATCCCAATCTCAATACCGAGCGGCACCCCCTCCTCCTCCCATCAACGGCTGGCATTGTGGTCTGGGGAGCCATATCCTACCATAGCCGATCCGCTCTCGTCGTGTTACGTGGAACATTGGTGGCTCATCGGTTAGTGGATGAGATTCTACGCCCCCATCTGCTCCCATTTCTGGCCGGAATTCCAGCTTCGATATTTCAGCAGGATAACGCCCGACCGCACACAGACTGCCTCCGTCAAGTCCAAACACTGCCATGGCCTGCCCGTTCCCCTGGCATGTCCGAAATTGATCACGTGTGGGATCAGTTGAAACGCCAGCTGCCGCCGTGCCACAGTATTCAGGATTTGCAACGCACTGTCCATCAGTTGTGGGCCCGCCTGCCTCAGGGCGACATCCGGCGTTTGCTGGACTACGTGCCAGACCGTGTTGCAGCGTGTATCGCAGTACAAGTGAATGTGACGCACTATTGAAAACTACCTGAACGGCGCACCACAGATCAATTTGTGATTGTCCTGCTGCTCTGTTGCCACGTATATTACTCTTCCGTATCTCTGCGTCTATAAAGTTTCAGTACCATTCGATGCATTCTGTATACGCTATTTTTATTGTCTGGCAGTGTATTATTTCTATTGGCAACAAACATTATTGGGTGAGAATATTACGCATTAATTGGCTACATTCAGGGGCTAAACAGCTGTTTTCTGTATCTGGCAGCAACGACGTGGAACGGCACACACTATGAATCGAACAATGTAAGAGGCTTTGTTTCATGTCTACTTTCGCCCCTACTAGTTTTTCGGTGTTGTTGTAATCTATTCGTAGTACTTTCACATTTTTAAATCAAACCTTTGATAAATCACCCCATGTATGACGTGTCTGGTTGTTTACTAAATACTTCTTNCTTTCACATTTTTAAATCAAACCTTTGATAAATCACCCCATGTATGACGTGTCTGGTTGTTTACTAAATACTTCTTGTATCACAAGCGTTTTACACACGTCATAACATAAAAGTACCTAATGTTTAGAAAAATTAAACTTTTACCTATATTTTTTTATAAATTATAATATTTCATTTATAATTGATATTGGTAAAAACAGGGAGAAAATAGGTGTGTTGGCAATGACTAGTAAGAAATAGTTACTACGCAAAATATTATTACACAGAGTGTGCATGAATGTTGTGCATTGTACCTTTCGTGTGATTTTCTGGACTCAGTTAAGTTTTGTTGTATGAGGCGAAGGAATATCCTTAAAGTAGAACTTAAGCAGGACTTCAGAAAAGTGAGAAGTAACTGTGAATAGACTATACCAGCCATCCTGTATATTGCTTTGAATGACGGCCAGCAGCCCTGGACTGGACCATTGTACCGGCTAGTGTTTTATTGGATCGGGAATTGGTGTGTGCTATATTTTAATCTTTAATATCAATGAAACATTGCACATTACATTAATGAATAAATACTGAGTTGTAAAATGTATATTTTATACATTTTTAAATTTACTAATTTTAGTTATTTTACAGAAAATATCTAACAATTTTTTTTAGTACGGATTTTAAAGTGTCAAGTGGAGAGATTTGGGCGGTCATGAGAAGCCAGGTGGAAAAGGAGCAGCGAAATACCGGGGCGTCGAAAACGGGAGATCCCCGAGAAAAAATGCGACCAGCTGCATCGTCCGTATCCCACCTACGAAAATCCGGGATGTACCCCGGCGGGAATCGAATGCGTTTCGCCCTGGTGGGAGGCAAGCGCTCTAGCCGCTACGCCACCGNTCCGGGATGTACCCCGGCGGGAATCGAATGCGTTTCGCCCTGGTGGGAGGCAAGCGCTCTAGCCGCTACGCCACCGTGGCTACTTAAAAGTGTAGAAATCAAAATGTTTTTTTTTTTCGCAATAGTTAAAAGGCTAAGTATTAGCATTGGCTTGAACGATATAAAAGCCTAATTTTAAATGTATTTGTTGGATTGTTTACAAAATAAGTTTGGTTCAATTTCGTCTAAAAAATTTGCTTATTTTTTGGACTGTATTTATAACCTACTGCAATTTACTTACTGTAACATTACTCCAACTAATTTACAACTTACTGCAACTTATTTATAACGGCAAGACAAAAGTGTTCTCAAAAATAGGTTATCGCATTAAGTGACGTTTCTACTTTCACTTACTTTTTGTTTAGATAATGATGTGACATAAAACACGTGTTCTGTAATGGNTCCGGGATGTACCCCGGCGGGAATCGAATGCGTTTCGCCCTGGTGGGAGGCAAGCGCTCTAGCCGCTACGCCACCGCGGCTACTTAAAAGTGTAGAAATCAAAATGTTTTTTTTTTCGCAATAGTTAAAAGGCTAAGTATTAGCATTGGCTTGAACCTATATTTTCGGATTAAAATTTACAATTTGTTGGATTGTTTACAAAATAAGTTTGGTTCAATTTCGTCTAAAAAAATTGGCTTATTTTTTGGACTGTATTTATAACTTACTGCAATTTACTTACTGTAACATTACTCCAACTAATTTACAACTTACTGCAACTTATTTATAACTGCAAGACAAAAGTGTTCTCAAAAATAGGTTATCGTATTAAGTGACGTTTCTACTTTCACTTACTTTTTGTTTAGATAATGATGTGACATAAAACACGTGTTCTGTAATGGNCATTAAGTGACGTTTCTACTTTCACTTACTTTTTGTTTAGATAATGATGTGACATAAAACACGTGTTCTGTAATGGACGTTACGATAATGTGTGAACTTCTCAAATTCTCCATAATTGCATTGTGAATGTACCCGAAACTGAGCTTCTGACTTCCATCAACACTGTCTGGGCTCTAAGAGATGTTTGTACACTTAAGCGACCACGTAATTTGAAAATAACACGTTTTTCAAGTGGCGATTATTTTCAAAGCTCACTAATGGCTTTAAGGAATTACACCGAATTTTCGCCTGGAATAGGTAGAAAAAACCCACGCTCATCGCAGTTAGTCGGGATTGAACACATAACCTCCTGAATATAAATGAGTTATGCTATCCCATGACCAAACCGGGACCACTAAAGTTTTCTTGTAATACTTTGTACTTGTGTGTTGTGCTTTGCTGTAATTGGAAACATGTGTCGCTGACGTGTGTGACCTCGACGCGAGGTTGTAGCACCGGACCGGCGGAATGATGTATAGAAGGGGGAAGAGGGGAGAGGGCAGGGGTCAGTGGCTGGCTGGAGCTGCCGTGACCTGTCCACGGAGGAATGCGCGCTGCCCCCGGGGGGCGGTGGCGGCGGCGTCCTGGAGGTGGGGTGGGGAAAGTGGCCGGCCCCCTGCGAGCCTCGGCGGGGGAGGGAGCCGCCCACAGGGAGACACGAGGGGACATCCTGTCACAGACAAGGCGACCACGCTCTGAGAGGAACCTTCGTTTCCCTCCGTCAACTGCCAGCTTACCAACAATCAAACACGCAGTTATCCAACCTCATTTTCATGTGCAGCAGAGTTCACTAGCCCAGAGAAAGGATTTGTCAGTCTCACACGCCATGCTGAATTACTGGTTTTTAGCTTACCGTTTGCACTTGCTGGGGTAACTGCACCACTCAAAATGTTTGTTTTTCAGTCATTTGGTTAAGGTTTAGTAAACATTGCCTGGGTAGATAACATAAAAAATTAAAAATACTTATCCACAGTTATTTGTTTATTTGCCAAACGACACCGAAAAAAAGTGGTGCAAAGTTACCCCAGTAGGTGCAAAGTAATCCCGGATTTCAATTTATTAGGAAAACAGAAACAAACATAAATTCTGATTTTTTTCAAGTAATTATAATGCAGTATTACCTACGATGGAAAAATATTCTCGTATGTAGATGATCGTGCTAATTCTGTTCGCCTTCGTGATATGCAACCTGTGCACGAAGTTACGTAAAATTGCGAACTCCCGGAGTTGTTATGCGTAACGTCAAATTATATTTTTTAATACTAAATGAATTTCCTAATTTTTAGCTACTAGGAAATTTATTTATATTAGTCCATAAATACGGTGGTTGGAATTTCGACATGTTATTCAGAAACACTTGCATAAAAATATTTGTAAAATCTGAACGTGCTAAAATAAAAAATATTCAGTAATTCTATTGGAAAAAAAGTTACGGCACATAAATTGAAAACTCACTATGGCGGATGAAACCGACCATTATTTATTTACATAAAATAAATGCCGGTCTACTACAGATTTTGTTTAGTAAACATAATATATTTTCTAACTGTTAACATTTGTCAAACTCCACGTAGTAATTGTTAGGATGTTTTAAAGCTCCCATACACCAGACTAATTGACATAAAAAACGCACTGACATTTTTCGAAGAAGATTTGAAGCTAAACCCTCATAGCTGGAAATTTTTTTATGACATTCTTGATTTATAAACCACAAGGTCTGTACATGAGGAAATTATTCAGGAGACTTAGAAAGTTTTATAAGCAAATCCCTATGCTTGTTTATTTTTTCAAGTGAAGTTTTTGACACACGATGAGTGGCNTTATGACATTCTTGATTTATAAACCACAAGGTCTGTACATGAGGAAATTATTCAGGATACTTAGAAAGTTTTATAAGCAAATCCCTATGCTTGTTTATTTTTTCAAGTGAAGTTTTTGACACACGATGAGTGGCTTAAATCTTATTACCATTCTGTGTGTTCATTTGCGACGCTACTCAGCAATAACTTGTATCACAGACTGAGAATGAACATATTAGTCCTTTCGTAACAAGTACTACAAACTGTGGGCGTGTTGCAAAGTATACTAACGTATGGCCAGTGTTATTCTTGGAATTGTTTAATTAGAGACTGATAAAGATTTAGAAATCTATTTAGCGAAAGCCTAGAATTAAACTGTATTCGTATTTTTTTTAACGTATTTTTTTTATGTCTGTTTTAGACACGTGATCCAGTTAATGTAACTGTTTGTTAAATTTGTAAGAGACTTGATGTACTCATCAGTTAATTTTTATTGGAGACATTGAATTTATTATGCAGTTTTTACAAAAGACCATACTTAGCACGCTAGGCGATGTCAAGAAATATGATGGCTCTATAGCCTTGCATATACTTTTCTTTACATTCACGTAAAGAAAAAACACGTTTTGTGTATTTGACGTCAATATAAGCGCGCAAATATAAATAAATCACGATTTATTTGAGTACGTAATTATTATTAAAACCAAGTTTACTCGCGGTCATTGCTATCATTTTAAGCATAACATCCGCATATTTTGATTACTGGCATGTACTGTATGTACGCGTGTGCATATGCATTGTTAGTATACATATACACACATAGTATATTTGCGTGTAGGTCTCACGGTTAGTTTATATTTACTTGGGACGGAAGTATAATGTGTCGAGGGCTGAAAGCAGAACTTAGTAGCAGGGTCTCAGAAAAATCTGACGCACGAATGAACTGTACACGTCTTTCTTTGCTGCAGTCCGTCACCAGAAGGGCCAGCGAACCGTCTCCCTCAGTTTCTTCCTGCTCGCAGTACCGCACTCAGGCTTGGCAACGTAGCTCATCTTCTCTACCCCCTTGCACTCCTGAACCAATTACGCAGCATGGAACTCGCCCCACCATAACCTCTACTGACGACGACGTTTTTCAGTGCCCCGTCCCGAGTACCGAGTCTACCTGAGTTCTGGTAGTTTTTAATGTCGCCGCAAGGTAGCAGCACTTGCTTGTCGCTATAAACCGTATCAGACGTGACATGAAAAACAATGAATAGAAACACAAAATGCTAATAAAAGGTGTTACGTAAATTAAACGNACCGTATCAGACGTGACATGAAAAACAATGAATAGAAACACAAAATGCTAATAAAAGGTGTTACGTAAATTAAACGTGACTTGACTGGTACTCTGTAAAACATTTGTACTATGCAATGCCGTATTTGATTTTTATTTTACCTTTAAAATTAACTCTATAATGCTGTGAGAATAAATACATGGCGAATANGCAATGCCGTATTTGATTTTTATTTTACCTTTAAAATTAACTCTATAATGCTGTGAGAATAAATACATGGCGAATAGTTACAGCATCAGAAGTTAATCTACCTATAAAACATTAAATTATATGGGTTTATCACAGATATATCCGTTTTACTATGATATTCAGTAATTTTCGTGATGGAAGCTCCCAAAATAGGTTTTTATATCTCATTTAAATATTAAATTTCTTCATTATTTCTAATAAAATTATTTAATAAATCTTACAGAAGAGTTTCTCACATCAATACGTAGGTATAAAAAATGTTACTTAATTCAACTAAACACCCGCCTTAAGGGTTTGCCCACAAAGCATTTTACCCTAAAAAGCTCGGACGCACCGTTTTCGAGGAAAAGGGCTGGTACGGTACGTCTGGGACAACCTGCATATCTGTAATTAGAACCTATAATACACGACAGTGCAACATGGCAAGTGACAATGTTTAGTTTACAAATTATATATTAGAGAACATTTCCCACTGATATAACAACAGAATTATTTAAATTATTTTAATAGTTAATTGAGAGCTTGGGCTAAATTTTTACCAAAGCAGTATTGTTATCATTACTCGCAAAAACCCCATAAATATATTTTATCTTTATAACTAATTAAATGTAATTTATAAGTTAAATACATTCATGTTTTTTTTCCCTCTTTAAGTAAAGTATATCGTTTTAAAAAACACGATTTTGTGTACCGAAAATGTAGCAAACACTTGAAAAAATATATACATGTTGAAAGTTTATTTGGTAAGGAATATTTACCCTAAAGATTAGAGAACTCGGCAATACTTTAAGCGTTTCTTTCAGTAACGTGTTATGACATGACTATAAACAGTGGCATTTTCGCTTCAGTTTTCATTATGCATTTTGTATATTACTGTGCTGCTATCTAGTAAATAACATTGAACCACAGAACATGTGGTGCGGTACTAAAAGTGCTATATTGTAGAAAAAAAGTTTAGTTCGGAAATTGGCGAGTATTTAAACAGTATTAGGAACGGTAAACTTAGCAAAGCAGAGCGCAGTGATCGTCTACAAATTTTCGAAGTGCTCACATGAAATTTCACTGACGAGAGGCATTTTTTTTTCGGATGGAACTGAATATTCCGATTTTTTTTATTGATGTTAAACGCGGTGTGTGTGTGGATGTGCTTTTATCTGTTGCGTAAACATAACATGGCAATGGAGTCGTAATTACTGAAAATAGCAATTAAATTGGTTTGTTATAATTATGTTTGATTGAGCATATCAGATATTGCATAAATATTATTTTTGTCACAGATATATTAGCATGCCAATTTCATTTCCGATATTGAAAGCTGGATATATTAACCAAATTTTTTCTGTATCACTATATATAAAAAAAATTCTACTAATAAATCGCTGAATACAAAATAATACGTTTACACATTAAAACAATAAAAACCAACTGAATAAATATGTCAACGCATAGTTTCCAAACGTAGAATGTCACTAGCTTCGAGTAATTTTTGTTACTAACATCTACAAGATCAGATCCTAAATTCCGATTCCAAACAGGACTTTAAATGAGATTGGTAAATCACTCGCTTCTATTTAGCTGGATGTCAAGCCTATCTCCAGGCTGACTAATCTTGTATTTTAGCGAGGGACAGTGAAACCCGGCGTAAGTGCTTAACAACTACTCCACCCACTATGTTAAGCTCTTTGTTACTCAAATAACGAACAATTGANCAACCCGGCGTAAGTGCTTAACAACTACTCCACCCACTATGTTAAGCTCTTTGTTACTCAAATAACGAACAATTGAAAACATCGCTAATAATTGTCGTGCAAATTATTTTCTTCCATGTGGAAATTTGATAAAACCTGCTCACCACATAATAATAGATTATTAGCATTAGACTTACTTTAATACGTTGGCGCATTTGTGTTCAAGTCTCATGTGAGCACAGTTGTATGTTTTAGAAGGGAGTAGTTTAATAAACCACAGAATCGTGTTAAATAAAATATCGATGTTCTGTAAAAGGTTACTGCATTCTTACTAATGGATAAATCTCGGGCTTTAGTTCAGTCACGGGTATGGATGTATAAGGCTTATTGACTAATGTTCATGTTGTTTTTAGTTATTATTTGATATATACCCTTGTGATACATAACTCGCTTATTTAAAGGGACGGGGAAAGGAACAGTTAAATGGGTTTCATTGAAATCAGACATTATCATTACATGTATCACTGTTTAGCAAGTTATATCACTGTTGACAGTTGTAACGTCTGTAATTGCTGATTCACACGTCACATACTAAATTTTAAAGATGCTTTCTATTATTTCTTAACTGACACTGGACGTAAAACACAGTATCCACTCACAGCAGAATTCTTGTTTTTAAAATGAGAAATAAACAATTATAACTTCGTTATAAAATACTTCTCTCGTGTAGATGCGCATATGAAGTATTTTTTAACATTTAATTTTCGACAATATAGCACTATTCGCAAAGTTTGAACAAAATTATTTGAATCAAATGTAAATTGTAACGACAGAGGGTTTTTATGTAAACAAAAGGACCTTATTACGGTGTAAGTTCGTATCGTGTCACTTCAAATGCGGCAAAACTGCGTGTATTAAAAATTAACTTATTCATAAANATTACGGTGTAAGTTCGTATCGTGTCACTTCAAATGCGGCAAAACTGCGTGTATTAAAAATTAACTTATTCATAAATAAAATTACTGTACTTCTTTAATCTGACGGTAGAGGCAGCTGTACAAAGGACAGTAATTCTATTTCGCATTGATTTCCTATTCTTAGACAAAGGTGGATTCCTTTCTTTGTACTTTTTTTCGCATATTTTATGTTGCTCCACGCTCATAAGACTCGCGTAAAAAGCACGTCTACATGCATGAAGTGTTAGCCATTAGGCAGGTAACGTTAAAATGAAGAAGAAAACTGAATACCCGCTACGTTTCCCGTATTTTAAGAAGGCGAATCTTCCGTCGAATAACCGAACACGCNTAAGAAGAAAACTGAATACCCGCTACGTTTCCCGTATTTTAAGAAGGCGAATCTTCCGTCGAATAACCGAACACGCAGAGTGATAACAATCATGTGTGTGTAATGCAATCTGTGAGAAACTGACGTGACAGTTTTCGGTTGTCACCTCTCATCCGAGCGGCGCGCCCGTCTTTCCATTTCCGCAAGCTGTTTCGTTCACTGTTCGCCCCTGGAAATGTGGGTATTTTTTACGAATATTGCGATGTATTGCTAAACCATAGAATATATATATATATATATATGCTGCTGCATACTATTTTTTGTTTCCATTATTAAAATATTAATGCCCTAAATTTCGAATTCGTTACAAGTTGTACGTCGCCCTCGAAGTGTCGCCCTCGACATGTCGACCTCGGCATCGACATGTCGACTTCGTCATCGACATATCGAACAGATTTTCAGAATAATATCTACACATCGACATACATAACATGTCGATGTCGACTTCGATATGTCGACATCTGCGTGGTGAACAAAACACTTGCTTTGTCACGACTGCGCCAACAAGCAAGCAGCATCTGTTCACGTCTGACGTGACTAGTAGGCCAGGTGCTGGTCAGGGTGGGTTGTCAAGGTGTGTGTCTGTTTGTGTGAGAGAAATAGAGGCTTTGTACGGAGCAGCGGGTTGCTAAGCACCGGTGAATTTTAAATGAGGTAGAGCTGAAGCTGCGGCGGAATGCAAAGGCGAGAGAAATGAGAATGTCCTGACACAACTCGCCAACAAAGGCAACGTCCGTTATGTTTCCCACAGTTGAAAATCCGAGTGACCCCGTCGGGAATTGAATCCGGTTCGACTTGGTGGAAGCGAGTAGTCTGACTACCACACTATCGCAGCTCCTGGTCGAGGCAAAAGTTGTAGCGGCGCTTCACTGGTTGATGGCAGCATCACATGTGCGCCTGGGTGTTGCCTCAAGACTACATTAAATTGGTGTGCAGCTCCCTATTAAAATAGTTGTTAAAATTTAAGACGAAATAATTTTCTTATAAAAAGCTTTCATTCAGCGTAATTTCTAACGATTTATTCCCGTACTACTAATTAAAAATTATAAGCTACTGATCAACAGTGAACAGCACTCAGACCATGGCTACTATTTCTGATCCACTGATCAGGAGATAGACACTTACTGAATTTGTTTCAAACTACCTTATTAGGCGGTGGTCACACGGAACCCGGTCACTTCGGACACGTTTAGCTCTGCACGTGGCTACACTGCCTTCAAACGTTTCCCAATAGCAGTCACTTCTTGCTGAAAGTAAACTGGCTGGGTAAGTACATCAGAACGACTTTTCGTTAGTTTTGCGCCCTGACTGGTTGCTGTGAAGTAAATAGACAGTGTAGTAAGATGGCTGAAATTAGCAGAATCTTCTGCATTCTTTGAAATAAATAAAACTCCAGATGCAAAGGTAATATTCATTGCGAAGCTGCTTTCAAAATTAATAAAGTACCAAATTTTAACGAGTGTCGCAAGCGATTGAAAATAATTACGGGAGTGTGTTTTTGAGGTTGATATTTCCTTTTCTTTGCATTCAGTTATAGAGGTGTAACCACTGGAACGAGTTCTGTTCGTCAACGTGATCAAACGTGGATGCCGAACGAATTTACAAGAAATAAGTTAGGAACACTCGTGTGATCGCGTCCTTTAGATTCAGTGTAAGCTGTCTAGAGCCTGTTTCACGTTTACTCCGACCACGCCGAACAGAGAGAACAGGTCTAGTGGTCCGTTATTTTCAATACCGAGATTCCGAAGTAAGTGGTGGATAACTAACTACGCGCTACCGTGTTTCTACTCCATTTTAATTTCACTGTGGCACTTTTTTTTCTTAAATTATTTGTAAGGTTTGTTTTATATTCCCAAACATTGTGTACAATTTAGTGTTACTTATATTGGTTCATTTCCGAACTACATTTATTATATATAAACTGTTTGTTGAGTAAATTTAAATATATACAATATTCACATACGTATTTAAATTAAAGTACATATATTTAACCTTTCTAAACTATTCCACCAAAACACGTTGATAATACAAGAAATTGGTGTCGTAAAATATGTGAAACAATGGACATCTGTAAAATATTGGCGATGTCTGTTCTTTCCTGCCAGCAGAAATTCCGGCGTGAGGTCTATATTTCGGCGAGGCTCACACGAAAAACGAGGGCGAATTCTGATTGGCTGTTCCAGCTACCCTTTCCGTCAGTTCGGCCTGATCGGCGTACATGTGAACTACGCATGATTAGAGACAAGAAAATATCGCAAGTTGATTTGAGGACAAGCTAGACTTCACATGTTCGTATATTTCACTTGCTTTTGCGGTTGGCTCGTAGTTTATTAGATACTCCGTGGAAGACTCTGGGCCTGAAGTAGACATGCATGAGAACAAACGCGAAATCGCGTGCTACCGTGCGAGGTATAAAACTGGCTGTAGACAATTCGCGGTTTCTTCGAACTTTTTGAATCCAAACTTTGAAAAATCACCCCATGTATGACGTGTATGGTAGTTTCGTGTATCGCAAGCGTTTAATATTTCTTTCAACATAAAAGTGTCTAATTTTTGGTTTTATTAAACTTATAATTATATATATTTTTTTAATTATAATGTTTCATTTATAGTTAATATGAATGAAAACGATGAGAAAATAGGTGTGTTGGTAATGGATAGTAATAAATGATTCTTATGCAAAATAATATTATGCTGGGTGCGCCCGAATGCGACACGTTGTCCCTTTGGTGTAATTTCGTATACATTGTTAAGCTTTGTTTTCATGAGATGGACCAATATCTTGGAAGTAGAATTATAGCTCGGTTCCAGAAAAGTTGGAAGTAACCGGGAATGGACTACACTTACTGTCAGTGAAAGAACTGATAGGTGCTAGTGTACAGAGGATTGCGGAGTCTAACCTGTATATCTTTCAACTTGGGCCCGCGGTGAGCTAAGCGGTTAGACTGCTCGCCTGCAACCATGCGAACCGGGTTCAATCCCCGGCTGGGTCACTCCGGATTTTCGCAACTGGAAATCGTGCCGGAAGATGCCGTTGGTCGACGGGTTTTCTCGGTATCTCCCGTTTCCCCCGCTCTTGTATTCGAACGCTGCTCCATTCTCACCTCATTTCACCCTCATCGGCTCTCAACACCTCGTTGTTAAGAGCCGCCCAAATCTCTCAACAACTCTTTCAACTCCACGAAATCTTCCTGTCTCTACACATAACGCACTGTCACAGAATGTATACGTATACAGACTCGAAATGGCGCGGCGGTTGCTTCGATGCAAGCGAACTCGATCGCTCATTGGCTGCGCGAAGCTGTGGGACCGGGTATCGAGTTTGATTGGCTACTGCGCGTTATGGGATACTCCCTATTGGTCGGGCTGCCGTCTGGCAAGTTAGTCTCCAAGAGCTGATTGGTGAACGACACTCCGCCATTTTGCTGCCCTGTGAAGCCATTTTGCTGGCGCGTGTGACTGTAAAATCAGCGTTTGCGCGTGTACGCGTATCTCAGCAAATAAATGGTCTGAGAATACGATTTTTTTCAGGAAAGATAAAAAAAAAATTTTCTTCAGCCGCCGCTTTTTACTTTTATCATATTATATATATATTCAGAGAAAATAAAGGGTGAACATGGTTCAAAAACAGAATTTTTATGGTTTTTCCTGCGTAGTTACTATAAGGGAAAGGAAAAAAGTACAAAGTGACACCTGTAGTTTAAATCCATTGTTTTTCATCGCATATGATAATGTCCTGCTGTTACATATCTAATTTGCGAGAAATCCAGCTACCCGGGAATGTATAGCGTGGCCTGTGGATAGCCCGACGCATTGCTTCCTTATGGTCATACGTAAACTTGAATCGTTAAAAATTTCCACTATGTATTTTCCTTAAGGCTCCCGGCTACCTAGCGTTTAAACCATTTTGCAGTATCTTTGTATTACACGTTTTTCAAACGAAAATATTTAACGTGCGTCCAATGTGCTATTGTATGAAAAGAACACTCACTTCAAACGAAGGCTGTCGAGTGCTTTCAAGACGTAACACACTAGAAATACCATTTATGAGCACTACGAAATGTCAAAAAACTTTTTTTAAGTGTTATATCTCNCAAGACGTAACACACTAGAAATACCATTTATGAGCACTACGAAATGTCAAAAAACTTTTTTTAAGTGTTATATCTCTAAATATATCCGTCAGATACATACAAAACTACTCACGGGCCCTGCATAGAACTTTCCTTCAGACTTTCCACCAATGAAATAATAGGGTCACCGCTGAAAGTCTAATGGGTACACGCAGTGCGACGACCTCACTGNCAAAATATATCCGTCAGATACATACAAAACTTTCCTTCAGACTTTCCACCAATGAAATAATAGGGTCACCGCTGAAAGTCTAATGGGTACACGCAGTGCGACGACCTCACTGCACGTCAGTTTAGATCCTTGTGCTNCGACCTCACTGCACGTCAGTTTAGATCCTTGTGCTTGGCGGCGATGGCGGACTTGATGCGCGAGGGAGTGTCTGTCGCCCTTATCGCTCCTGCGCCTTTCGGCCTCAAACGCGAAATAGAGCTCCAGGTATGCGGGAGCCTTAAGTACTGTGTATCACTGTACATTGCACTCTGCAGGAGGTGCATNCAATCCTTTTTCACAACCTTCACCGATCACGATAAAAATATGTAGTTTATTTGTCCTCCGTCTGTGCTAATTTTTACCGCAAATATTGGAGTTTGTGCTATTCTGGTTACTTAGATATAGGCATATCGCGTTTGTGGGGGGAGGGGGGCTGGCGACATGCTAGCTTCCTCCCCCTCTTCCACGAGCACAATAACAATATACCCTTTATGTATGCTCAATATGTACTCATTTGTGCTGGCAACATGCACCTCTCGACTGGCTGTTCAACGCCACAGCTGGGTTGTGTAGTGGCCGACGTGAGAGCGGGGCGTGCTGTCTGGCTGCGCCGTCGCAGGTGCGGCGGTGAAAGTGGTCGACCCCAGTCCATTCCTCGAGGGGGGTCTTCCACTGTGGACCTCCCCCACCCCCTCCTCCCTCAATACGCTTCGTGAGAAGTGGCACTGCCGCACCTGCGCGCTCACCCGCACACCACCACGCACTCACGCAGAATTACTCAACACAACTGCCAGTACGACACACAGCTCCGCGCGCCGGTCACTGACCACGGCCGCTACTATCGTTCACTTTTCACCTTATAGCTAGAGACCTGAAAAATTCGCGTTTTCATTTCGGGACAAGCTAGAATTCAAAACCCCGTACGTTTGTCTTGCTAATGCTATTGGTCTACCCGTTAAATTACACCTCCTGGACAACTCTGAGCCTATAATAAATACACAGTAAAATGCAGACCGAATCACCGTCTTCCACTAATACAACAAGCAACCAATGAACAGTGACATTTGCATGATTTTGCATACGAAAATAGAGTATAGCCCACAGGTCATTGAACTCGCGAATTTTTCATGTCTCTGCTTATAGGGCACCAAGTTAAGAAATGTGTCAATAATATCACTCAGATACTTGCCTCATTAAATTGTCATTGCTTCAAAAGAAGAGTTTAATCGTAATACAGTATTCGCTATTCGTCCAGAAGGTACATACGTGTACGCCATATAAGAAAATAATTAAGATATATCACTGAGTTTCTGGATAATGTGTAAGTGAAACATGTTCTTCAAATACCACAAAACCTTTTGCTGTCATCAAAACAATGTATGAAAATAATCACGGTTATTACCCGTATTGCGACCCATTCTCCATTATGCGGTACCATTTTTTGAACTTTATGGATGGATTATGAATCCGCGTGCCACAATTGACGAAAAAATTTGTCTGGTGTAAATACTGCAACGCCCACCATTTTTGATTAATTTGAGTTTGAAATTTCCAAATAATATATACAAAACCTGGTGTGCGAGCACCACGCACAGGGGTTACGGATATCAAAGGGGCAATATAACAGAGGGGGAGAGGTACAAAATAATGGCGTTGCGAAATGCTGTCATTTACAATAAATCTCAAACAATTGCATATGAGACTGTCTGTGTGCTATTTATATAGCTGGAGACTCGAGAGTGCCGAACGAACTGCAACTTTTAAAACATTAGTATAAAATTAACAGAGGACGCCACAGTATTGCGTGCAATAATGTAGCGTTTCAAATAATAATCGATAATTACATGACAACATCAATATCCATATCACAGTTCCCAAATGTCTCTTTTGGGTAAGAATCGAACTAGGTTTTTTTTGTTGAGGATGAGGTGTACGTTGTAAATTGACTTTGTGAAACGGTTGTAATAGCCAACTCGTATACGAGGCTGGTGAGGATAAACGCCGTTTATATGCAGGTATCAAAACATGTTTGCGTGAAGAATATCTTTATAAAGTACATGGAGAAATGAATTGCCTGTCATAATGACCTAATATGTAGGTCGCTACACATTTCACACCATCGTCAAGTGGAAGATCTTTGCCATATGTGTTCTGTGATTTGTTCAGTCGTAAAGTCAGCCAAAACCATTGTACTAGTGTTTATTAGAGTGGTAATAGAGGCGTAATATCGTGAGATGAGTTGTTTTACATGGCCAGGAATGGCTGACATTCACTTGTCTATGGGGATTTTCAGTGCAACATTAGAGCTGCACCACGTATGCACAGGGAAAGGTATCCGAACAGACGGGTGCCACACCATTTAACGTTCACAGCCAATGATAGGCGGCTTCACGAAGAGTTGATATTTACGGTGAGTGATAGAGACACGCACTTTGTGTAGGTTACGTCTCAGTGATAATTTTACACTGTAAAACCGACCCTTACCTGTTCCAATACCCTACACGTGACAAAGTTCCCGGTGGAACCGGCGCTGGCATCACCAAACCTCCCCTCCTGGTGGCCGATACCTATTAAAAGGTTATACCTGGAGCGCTGTCTTTCTACTTTTACTTTATCTCCAGCAAACTAGAAGCTAAATCGGCTGTTTTTGTCTCGCTAGGTACCACCGAGAACTTTGCATTTTTGACCCGCCATGCTGAGTCCAGAATGAATTTAATGACTATACTAATTTACATGCATACCTAACGCGTCTACACATATTCTTCTTTCACGATTTAACGAAGCATGGTGGTATACCCTTAACAGAAATTCGCGGTCCAGTGCGTTCGAGTGTGCATAGGGCTAAGATTTGGGGGACAACCGGTAAACCAGAATTGCTCCCCACCTCCTCACCCTCCGAGCGCAAGGGACGTATAAACTACACCACACTGCAGTCTATCGAAACCGTCACATTCATGAATGTCGATAAGATTTAGGTCATGCCTCACAGCTGAGGCGCCAAGTGTATAGGCGTAACGCTGGCCGTCCCAGGTCGGTACGGACACCGCACTTGGAGAAGGTGGTGCTGCGGAGGTTCCATGAGTGGCCATCTACCAGCTCCCGTCAAGTGGCGCATGCGGTCCGCACTGGACACATGAATGTGTGGAGAGTTGTTCATGAACAGCTGCTCCATCCATATCGCCGACAGAAAGAGATCCATTTGAAGGTTCAAGACTACCCACAACGTTGACAGTTCGTGCAGTGGTGTTTACAACTATGTGCAGTAGAGCTACATTTCCCAAGTGTTATGTTGTTTACCGGCGAAGCGCAATTTACAAGCGAATGTACGTTGACGTCTCGTAACAGTCACGCGTGGGATTGCTGTTACAACTTACAAATACGTAAATTACTGGTAAAGTACCTCCATACATTTCGTACCCTCTAAGGTCCGACAGTGTGATTTCTCTCTCTGTTATCTTGTCCCTTCGATATCCGCAACCATTTGTTATGGGGTGTTTTGGGTGTTGCCCACGTGCCAGGTTGTGTATATATTCTTTGGAAATTTCAAAGACGAATTCCTCGAAAATGATGGGGGTTAGAGTATTTACACAAGGCGACCATTTTCGTCAATTGTGACATGCGGTTTCATAATCAATCAACAAAATCCAAGATATGCTACTGCATCATGGTAGCAATACGGGTACTAAGCGTGATTATTTCCATGCATTGGTTTTATGACAGCGGCGGGTTTTATGGTATTTGTAGATCATGTTTTACTTACACATTATCCAAATACTCAATGATCCGTCTTAATTTTTTTTCTTTAAATTTCTGTAATAATCTAGTGCTTCAGGTAAAACTTTAAAGACGTTTGCCGCCCTTGGGATTCATTTTTGACAATATGTCGTATATATATGTTTTTGAGTTCTTTTTCCATGACTAACCTGCCGCGGAAGTTCGTCGGTCGAATTTAGATACATTCTGTACATGAGCAGTGACGTAACAGATGTTTACGTTGTGATTCGTGTAAATGTAGGTAATTTCTTACATAATTCAAAATTATTGGGATATTTTTATTTTACATTATATGTAACATTCAATTCCATTTTTTTGTAGTTAGTTTAGAAATAATACATACTTTTGTCAAGATTTGACTTTCGTTTTAGGAAATCGAATGGGCCTTCATAACAGGGCAAAAGTTGATTCCATGATGCATTTATTTTCTTATTTTATATTTTCAGACATTGCTGGATTTTAACTGTCATAAATATTGTCTCACAAGCTGTCGAAATGGAACATGTCCATAAATTGCAACAATTATTACAGGCTTGATTACTATAGTAACAAAAGCCATTAGTAGGGAATATATTTTATTCCAGCGCCGAAGCAGGAGCTATTACTGCGCCTTGATGGTAAAACATAATTTGTCACCTGCGATTGCAATTTCACACTCCCGACCTCTATTTTCTGCAAAAACTGTAAACCTCGATAGAATCAGAGTTGTTATTTAAAAATTGTTTGTCTTTGCTTGAATGGCCGCTGTTTTTGAAAGTCGTTGGAATTCCTCCCAAAACTTAAATTAAATTTTCTTATAATAATATAAAATAAATTCAATACAGTAAGAAAACTTCAAAAAAGTATGACTGAGTTCTCCAGCTGGTATGTGAATCGGAAGAAGAAATAGGAGCTGACCCAATGTTAACGTCAGAGGGTGAGGTGTCGCTACAGGCAATAAAAGTACTCTGTAAGCACGGGTGGTTTCCCCACCAAAACCATGAACTGACAGCCGCCAAATTGTTGCATGCGGCGTGGACACAGTTCCACAATTGTACATACTGTGTATCTTCTCTTACTCTAGTCTGAAAAATTTCAGGTTACCCAAGCTTAAATCATTGCAGTACTGAAAATTTCACCGTTCCAGTGACCTGTAGGCTAGAACTCACAGTCACCAGTATATTTGAAACGCTGTGATTTGTTTATTGACCGATCCACTGTTAGAAATCATATTACTATTTTCTGAGCCGAATATGATTCGTCTCTCCTTTTGTTACGAGTCTAGGTCAGTGTCTTCCAGGGTCTGTTGTTAATTGTACCGCAGAGGAATAGCAAAAACAATACAAGAGTTGAAAGTGTAGCCTGTCAGAAGTGAATTCATAATTTACTCCGGTTTCTGTTCTGTACTGGCCACAAACAAACGATAAGCTATTTCAGCAATGATTCCATGTCAGCTGCAAAATAGCGTTTGTTGTTGCTGACGCGCTGAGAAGTAAACAACGGAGCGCAAATACATCCTCCGAGAATAGTTGTCTGTCAGAAAATGTATATGTAAGCTTCCTAAAAAGTAATGGAATTTTAGTGTAAACATAGTATGGAAATAATACGACATATCAGGTTGTAAACACTGTATATGATACTATAACAAAGTTAGGAACTTCCCTATATGTTTGACTCTTTCATAAGCAAATGAAGGGACGATACTATGGTTGTATGGGGGGGGNCTATTCGCGCTTTCTTACCAAACATATACACTGAAGTGTTAAATTTGCGAATAATTTCTTAGTGTGTACACCGAGCGCCACAGTCTTCACGCAACATGCGGACAGTAGACGCCCGGAGCGCGACTATCTCTCTCGAGAGCGCACGTCGCTGTGCGTGGTTGGATCGTGCTCCGGGCCTCAGGCGGCGCGCTCCACCACGTGGTTCGGGAGCCGGGACGGAGTCTGGCCGCCGCGGCAGACTCCCCTGTAGTTGGTGGCCACGGCGTAGGAAAGTTGGGGCCCAGATCACAAGGCTGCGGCCGATCACCGCGGTTAAAAGGAAGGCGGCGACCATGTTATTGATCGATCACCCGACGTCTCCCCCTGTACGCCACCTTATTATTAAAATGTTAATGCTCCGCCGAATGTGGTGTCCGGTGTGCCGTGGCCACGCGAGACTGGTATTAGAAATCTTCCAGCTATCGCCGGTAAACCGTTTCCGTCCCGCGCCTTCATTTTTTTTTTTTTTTAATCGTCCCGTCCACGTAAAACATTTCTGTAGAAAGCATCGATTGGAAGTGTATATTTATTGGGAGGAATGTATAAAAACAAGCCCGTATTTGATTTAATGGCGATTGCCCGTGAGATAATGGAGGAAAAAGTTGCGTGTGACACTCGGGGAGAAATAATTTACGAGAGGTCCCGGCGTCATAACAATCCTAAACCCCCGTTCCCCTCTTTCATCGTCTTGAACTCATCCTTCTTTCTAAGTGTTCCCGTGCGTCGTGGAAGTCGACATTCGAACCCGGCTGAATTATTCATGAAGTTCGGGGCGAGGAACTAATTGCCCGGACACCTTTTCGTAATCGGATGTCGTGATCCCTGCGCGGAAACGAGGGGAGGGGGAGCATTTTATAATCAGATTTTTCATCTACCGTTTCCCCCCTTCTCCCACTTTCCTTAAAACTTTTGCTGTGGTATTTACTCACTGTTACAAAGTTTTTTTCTGTTTTCGCCACAACAAGTCTGTGAATATCGTTTTCAGCATTTTTTGTGTAAGCAGATGAAAGTTGTGGTCAGCTTGATCTCTCCTGATGTCGGCCTCAAGTTCTTTGGAGACCGAAGCGGCTACAAGTACCCACGGGGCAATGCTTTATATTTAAGACGTGCTCCGCTTGTGCTTAAACCGGCTTCCTTAATAACCATTCATGTACTAAGTGACGTACGGTAATGAACAATTACGAAATATCTCCTTTCAGTGATCTGAAACAACGCATTTTCGAGGAGATAGGGTGAGCTGCGTATAATAGAGTATACAAATCGTGGCCAGAACACTTGTTCCTAATAGGCCAAGTCTCCTACACTTTGAAAACGGCTTATGCGAAAATTTATATTTTAATTTCTCTACAGTGCAGTTATTAGTAGAAGTCGTTGGAAGTGGTGGTATTCAGATGTACTTATTGCACGTTTGAGCCTTTACTGTCAATATTGAATGCAAAGGCGTGGCGATCGTAGTAGTTTAGTTTGTGTCTTTTTGTTGCCTTAAAATACTGTGTTTAAGCAGTGCGTATCTAAGGTTCGTGTTAAAAATATTCGTATTTTATGTTGTCGGGGAAAGACATGATACATTACGGTTCAAAGTTAATGATAGTACGACAATAACCGTGCATCAAAACATCAAAAATTAATAAATGCATACATTTTCAATCTAAGGCCGTGTCCGAAATGATAAATTCGTTATTGTGTAATTTGTGGTTTCGAAAGTTTCAATTCGACGTTGTCAACAATCACTTGTTTAGCATTTGCGGCAACGCATTTTTACATTAACAGTGAAATGTTTTTCATTTAAATTTAATGCTTTAAACGGACGTACCATTATCACTGGAATGCTGCAAATACGTTAATAAATAAGAAAATAATAAATTATACAATAACGACTCTAAAAATATGTGTTGCTAAATATATAAACAAAGTACAACACTTACTTGCTTTTTAAAACATGTCTAGTGTATTTAAATAACAGTTATTTATTTTTAAAAAATGTTTTCATTCCCATTCGCTTACGTGTTTTTAAGGTCAAAACCAACAAGGCGCTGATTTTATCGTTTTTTATTTTTTCTAACATCCGCTACATACAAAATACCAAATTACCAAATACGACACAATTTTTTAATACAAAATCGGGTCACTTTATTATTTTGTCAACAAAATATGCAAATTCGGACACGACCTAACTTTATTAACTGATTTTAAGTTTGACCATATTGGATTTAAGAAGGAGGAATTCCAGCAAAATTTTTCTAATTTCAAAATAGCCTTTTTTTTACTACTACGCACATTATCATTCTAACTTTCATAGCTGATTTTAAAAATTGTACATACTGGATAGCTGGATTTAATAATTTGTTTATTTCAATATATATATATATATATGAGGGAGAGATTAAGAGGGTCAGCGTAAAAAGGGAATGGGTAGATCAGTGAATTGGCGTTGTTGTATTGACTCGATAAACGACAGTTAGCTGTAAATAAAATTAAAAAGACGGAAGGGAGGGAGGACGTCAGGTTTCGACACTGCGGGTGTCGCACGACCAAGTTTCCGGGACGCCTGGATGAGTAACGAGGAGAAAGAAGGCAACAAAAGCTGTTTCTTCTTATTGCACTGCTCTTGGCCTCGCCGTAATGGTGGCCAGCGGTCACGTGCGACGCCCGCCCTTCTGCAGGAATGAGGTATGCGGGAGACAGACAGGGGGAGGGGTGAAGGGGCTGTAATAAAACCACTCCAGCTGGAAGCGAGGCAATAACTAGGGAGGTTATTGGCGTGCAAAAACCAGTTTCGCCAGCACAGTGGATCTCGCCGATGCATTGTTCTCCCCCTTCCCCCCGGACTCAGTGGTATTCCTCNGAGATGTTGCAGAAGCAGGCGGCCATGCAAGGATACGGAGATGAAACAGCAGCTTACTTCGCGAACTACAGTCGCACACGCTAACAAAATGGCGTCACGGTCCAGCGACGTGTCGGAACGCCGTTCGCCAATCAGCGCTTGGTAACCTACACGCCAGCCGGCAGCCCAGCCAATGTGGATTTTTTTCGTAGTATGCAAGTAGCCAATCAGTCACAGAGCCTATTCCAGAACCTCGAGTAGCCAATCAGAGAATCGGTACACCAACATAAAAGGAACCGCCACGCCATTTTCCCTTTTCTGTGGTGGTGTGTCGTGACAAGGCGCGTGCGGTCTCAGACTATGTTACAATCGATAATTTACCGTATTTGTATTTTAGTATTTAGTAGTAACGGTCGATTTGGGAGCTGTCGACAATCACTTGTTCGCCGATGTTTGCATTTTGCTGATTTAGTATTTTAGTAAGTTTTGTTAGAAAGGTACTAAAAGCTAGATACTAAAATACCAAACACGTTATCATTTTAGTCTACTTATTCGGGTCACGTGACCTTATAGTAAACTGAAAGACCCAGATCCAACACTGCCCCAGATGTAGAAGAGTTGTCAGTGTGGAAATGATAGCGCCACTCATCAACAGTCTTAGCAAGACCGCACAGTTAGGTGGTGTAGAGTGGATATAAACTAATGGATGCTAACTTTGTGAGGATTTACATAAGGTAGTGCTGGCTTTATAAAAGTTTAGGTGTGCTGAAGCACTGTACGTAATATATAGGGCTTTATATTATTTATTGTGCGCTGAACACGTGAGAGAGTTGAATGGGGTCTCTAAAGGTTAGGAAATATCGAATAAAACTTGCATATGAATTACTAGTATCCGCTGTACATTGATATGATTACTTCCTGATTGCTAGTTTATTGCAAATAGCAAAGAATTCAGACGTATGGGAAAGACGCTGGGATTCTTCGTCTTATATAAGCCATAGTAGCATATTTTATTACATAGGATATTGTATTCAAGTGTGCTGTGTGTCCTGCGTGTTGATTTTCTTAGGTATGCACATATAAAGCAAAACGGTCTCAGAAATTACAAGTCTTGAGCGTATTCATAGATGTAATGTCCATGCTTCTGTGGAAATAGACTTAAATTTGACGGTGCCCACCTCCTTGTTGTAGTGTATGGGAAGTTGCGACCACGTTCTGTAGTTCTGCGTTAGGCCGTTGATAATTGTCCAGTCATCATCGGTCAACCCTCTTCCCACGAGGGTGAAACTTCATGTCCCTTTACATATAAACCTAAACTTGAAGCTAAAAATAGCATACGTCCATGTTATACCTGACTTTTGGAACCCACAACACTGCTCATATTAAACTGGTGTTACAGCCAGCTATTCTACGGACATCATTACATACGTTTGCGATATTGCAGTTAAAACGCATGTGCAGGTGATGTAGTACTGAGAAGTAAATATGGTTGTAGGAAGCATCTAGATTCTAGACCGTTGAAACAGGGACAGCCATCTGATGGGTACTATCTATATATCAGCATTACTTTTTGTTGTATTTATATCTGTGATTGCATTTGCCACTGAATTTATGGTTGCTACAGCAGAGCACTGCGTTCCTATTACAAAACAGAAAGTACCTTTACAACGGAACAACTTCAGCAATATTTAGATTGCTCCTACAACAACCGGGATTGTAATACCCTGTAAAGAAATTTCTGATAAACTTCGTAAACTGTAATGGATGTTTTTAACCTATACAGTATATGGTAATAGTACTACATATCAGGCTGAAAAATTGGGAATATTTAGTATCACTACTATACAAAGTTGGGAACTTCCCTATGCATTTGACTCTTCCCCAAGCAACTGTAGGAACGTAACCATGGATGCTTGGGAAAACATTTTACCATTCGCGCTTTGTCACTGTACGTATACACTGATATGGTAAATTTATAAATTATTTCTTTGTGTGTAGCCTAACAGAATATTCTATTGATGCTACCCTTAAACCCGATTACATAACTGTTTAGTGCTAGCACCAGAACAGTTATGTTGGTGTTACTAAGTTAACAATATTTAGATGGTACCTGCAACACATCAGGTGGCTGTCCCTATTTTAAATCTAGATGCTTCCTACAACCATATGTATTTTTCTCAGTGCGCAGCTTCGCGTTCGACGTTCTGGAACCAGCCAATCAGAATGCATATAATAATATGATGTTGAACTCAAGTAGGTGAAAACATGCACTTTGGTTACTGACGTTAGTATAAAATATACTTATTAATCAGTAAAAAGTGAGAGGAATTGTCAAAATGTTGCTGCCATGAGTTATAGTTTAGAGGATGCCCATCATTATTAGCTCACATGCCGATGCCATCAAGCCGTTGCATTGTATATCTGAGTCAGTGGTTTTAATTACTGACATTATAGTTGCCATAAATTGAGATAATGTGTATCTCCAGATTGGCCAAATTAGTGGATTGTACTGATGACTTGGGGTAGTCGTATATACTGTAAATCAGTACATATCACTCACAGGTATGTGAGTAAAAGGCTTTCACTGTCTTCAGTAACACAGTTTTCCCCCAATTATATTAAATTTCCACTAATTAGATTGAGTCACTGATTCTGATTTAGAAAGTTTATTGAAATCTGTATTTTTTTGGTGAGCAACTATTACAGCAGTGTCGTGAGGTCTTTTTGCCTAGAGCGTCTTTGTGAAGAATGCTTGAATCCGTCTGTCAGTCACATGACCAGTAGACATTCAGGAGCCTCTAATAACTCCATACAGCACTCACAAAAATCTTGGCTAGCATTAACTCGTAATGTATGGATGAACTGGTTAATGTTGCAAGCCCACTCCCTGTTAATTTGAAGGCTGTGGCGTTTGTGAGTGAGTGAAGAGATCTGGGTGACTTTTAACATCGAGGTCTTGAGAGCCTATGAGAGTGAAGCAAGGTGAGTATGAAACTGCGCCGGAATGCAAGGGTAGGGGAAACGGGAGATCCCCGCGAAAACACGCCGACCAGTGGCATAGTCCGGCACGATTCCCTAATACGAAAATCTCGGTTCGCGTTGATATAAGGCGAGTAGTATAACCACTACACCGCCGTGGCCCCGCTGTAAAGTTTGTGCTTGTATTTGTGTATATAGGGTGGCTTCCTTAAATATTCAGTTTGTCGCAATAACCTCAACGTTTTCGGAAATTGTGTTAATTAATTACACGCCTACGCGAGTTATTGTATGATGTCACCAGCAGTACAGTCATAAGTCTCAGAAAGAGACTGTTTATATAAATAGCAGTAGATTTCACAGATTGCGATAGCCTAGTGAGTAGTTAGTTTTTGAACTTAATACGTACGTGTTTATGTACACAAACGGCATCGCTAATCAGTTCTCTTTCTTCTTGAGAAATTTGCCAGGATACTTGAACATATTCGGTTGTGTTAGTTGGCAGCATATATCTGATGACGGACGTGAGACATCTTGTTAATAGTCGCTGGAATAAAAGACAGACGAGCACGACGGGTTATTGTAACTTTGGCCCTAAGTCTTCACATTGTTCCCGTCTGCAGGCAGGGTCAATATGGATGAGAGAATGCTGGCTCTACGTGGAGCCGGCTGGCCTACACGAGGAATAGGATGGTCTGTCCTACCGGCTAGCCAGAACATTGGATAAGGTGAGAGATAAGATGTGGTGATGTTGAAGTGAGGGAAAGGTAACGAAAATACCTGCAGAAAATTCGCGCACCACTCCTACCATAGTAATAATGGTCCGAAAAATCCCCAACGGGCGGAGCCTGGAATCGAAGCAGCAGGGATAGTGGCAGGAGGCCAGCGACTAAATACTGACATGATAAAAGGTCCAAGTAGTTAAATATCCAGAAGCGAAATTATGTGGCGGTGGTGGTGGACCTTTTAATGCAAACGCACTCATATGCTGAGTGGTTTGCGGAATACTTTGGGAATGGGACTAATTTGACTGGCACTTAAATTTTTTTAGACTTTCCTTATTCGTTCTACCAGTGTCGAGTAGGTTCATGCTCGGGCGTTTATTGGCCAATGAGCTACGGGCCATATTGGCTATGTATTATTTATAGATAATTTAGGCCATTTTTTGACTGGTGAGGCAGGAGTTTGGAGTGTAGCTCGTTTGCTTAGTTTCGCTGTAGCTTTATATTCCATGTTGTAATTTCGATCTTAACGCAACGCTGTGTACTCCCCTCACCAGACACCTGAAGGGTGTAGGTAGTGTTCACTGTGTTGATTTAAGCATCCACACAACAGTCCTGAAGCCGAGGGTACTCCACTCACCTAATTCTTTAAGACGTCGGTGGTGCTTCACTGATTGACTACACTCACTAATCAGTACAGTTGGTGATACTCTCCCAAACAAACACCTTGCGATACTGGTAGTGCTCGACTAGTTCACACCTCACACACACCTCTTCTCCAACTCCAAAATGTCTGTCGTCTCAGCAGTTTCACACTGCGCAGCTTCCTTCGTGTCCCAGGACCGCCTTGATACTACTGCTCTCTCGAGTGGTCACTCATCTGAGAACGTGACTACGAGTTTATTCCTAAGAACATACGAGTCAGTCCTACAAAACTATATAACTCTTTCCTGGAGGTAACTCCCCGCTGCAAGACCAAGTCCAAATTCCTCTCAGAAAAAATTACACCTACATCTGTACTTTAACTCCAGTAACATCTCGCTCCCCAAATCATAGGGTAGTATCAATCATGGTAACACAAAGCGCGACATCTCGCTGAGAGTGTCGATCCTGCAGTGTCTGTCCAACGCGACGTCTTCCTCCAACTTCGGGGAAGTCTTTCTTCCTCGCCGGGTAGTGTCTTTTCCCGCAAAGCAGCTATGTTTGGCAGGTAGGAGCGCTCCAAGGCGAACAAACTGGCATCTTAAGGCGATTCTGTCCGCACGTCGGCTGCGGGAACAAGATTCTTCTGTCGCTCGCAAGTCCTGACACTAGCTGTGAATGTAAGAAAACACTTTCAGGATGCAGACATAATATTACACCGCAACAATGTACAATCCAAATTGCATACTGATAGAAAAAATGTGACGCGAACACTTCGTCACAACAGCGAGGTCATTAAATACAGGAATGCGGAAGGAATCGGTCATGGCCTGTAGTAAGGAGTCAGCAGTCGCCTGGCGTGATTTCGGAGTGCCATGGAAAACCAAAATCAGGATGGCTGAACCCCGGGATTCGGACTCAGGTCCTCCCGAATGCGAGTCCGAATGTTTACCACTGCGCCATCTCACTTGGTCGCACGACCAATGGGCTGTAGTACTATTTACGAGTCATTTACACACAGGGAAGATCATTGGGCACTGAGCCTAGAATACTGGCCAAAAATAACCTTTCCCTGTGTACAAATATATACAATTACGTTCACTGGGTGTGAATGGTTTATGGCTCCCGCCTACCTGGCACTTGAATTGCGTTGCAGAGTGTTTTAAATACACATTTTCCCACGAAACTATTAAACGTGCGTTCTATGTGCTGTTCTACGAAAATAATACACTTCAGACGAGAGCTGTTTAGTACTTCAAAATGTCACGCACGTTAGAAACACAATTTTAGAGAACTCCAAATTTGCTAACGATGGCTTATTCANGTTGCAGAGTGTTTTAAATACACATTTTCCCACGAAACTATTAAACGTGCGTTCTATGTGCTGTTCTACGAAAATAACACACTTCAGACGAGAGCTGTTTAGTACTTCAAAATGTCACGCACGTTAGAAACACAATTTTAGAGAACTCCAAATTTGCTAACGATGGCTTATTCAAATCACTGTATTTCAAAATACACGAATCAGATGCATGCAAATCTACTCCAGGGTCCTGCGCTGAACCTCTCTAGAGACTTTCCACCAATAAGATTATAGNGAATCAGATGCATGCAAATCTACTCCAGGGTCCTGCGCTGAACCTCTCTAGAGACTTTCCACCAATAAGATTATAGGGTCGCCGTTGAACGTCCCCTAGGTACACGCAGTGAGACTAAACCACTGCACGCCAGTTGAGAGGCGTGCACTTAGTGGCGATGGCGTACTTGATGTGGGTGGCAGCGTCGTCCTTATCGCCCCCGCGCTTCTCGGCCTCAAACGCGTTGCAGCTATCCCCAGGGAGAGGAATCCCCTGAGAGCCTACTCCAGCATGCGCAAGATTCTGCGGCAGCAGCCCTCCACTCGTCTCGACGGCGCGGTGGGCGGGGTCAAGGCCTGTGGTCCAAACCCGGGGCAAGACAGCCGCCTTGCGTCACGCGCCGGTCCGCCGACCCCGACACCGCAACTCGCGTGAGGAAGGCGCCCTCCCTGCTCGCAGATGGTGCGTCCAAGAAACGCGCCCGCCGACAGCCAGAAGGAACCACCCCACTGCTGGTACGTCGCTTGACCGCAGCCAGTCGCCGAGGCGAGGACAGAACTGTGCACACCAAGTGCAGACTTTCCTCGCTACACACACACACACACACACACACACACACACACACACACACACAAAGTAACAACCAGAGGGTTATAGGTGCGCTTAAGGGCTTTTCGCGATTAAGTGAGCACTTTTGAATTCAATTTTCGAAAAATGTCACTGCCCCTACTTGCTTATATTTCAACTGGCACAATGTCTGGGTTGCGCCCAATAAAGCTGGTAATACCGGTGGGAAAGTAGTTCTAATTCTTAACGTTGAATGAAAAATGTTAGGTAAACATTTGTTGATACTTAAATTATTTTATTTAACTTATGTTATTTTATGCTCTTAAGTGTAAGAATTAGCAAATTTGTCAAATATTTACATTTATTACAATTCCACAGGTTTACATGACCGAGGCATGAATAAAGTTTTCAAACCCGTGGCAATGTTAAATTTACACATGGTGGATGGATGCAGTGTAATCCGAGAAATAGACCGTAAGCAGATATTCCAAAGTGTTCAATTTACCGTGAACAGCCTATAATCACACAGTCACAGTATATAAGTTGGCCTATACTGGGACGAGATTACGTGCCTTTCCTTTTATGTAGACGTACTCATCCTCAGATTGGCTGCGGGACACTCTGTAACGGGTCTTGTGTCTGACTGGATACTGCGTGTTGCGGAAGATTCCCTATTGTCTGTGCTGCAGGCTGGGAGGTAGTTTAGCAGATAAAGGCGTCCCGACACGTTGCTGGCCGGTGCCGTCATCTTGCTGGCGTGTGAGACTGGAGTTCGCAAAATGAACCGCTGCATCACCTCAGTATTCTTAACTCTGTGGCTTAACTATGAAGCCATCGGCGTCATAGTACATGTAGGTGATTCACGTTTTGAGCGCTACAGGCACGTGCAGGTGATTTTTTCTTTTACACTTATATGTACAAACTAAATTCTAATCACTGTAAACTAAAACCCTGTCGCCTAAAACTCGTACATTAAAACAATATGGAAGCCTGGGGGCCACTTCAGGGTCACTGTCCCTTTTTTTTACCTATAGAGTGAATATGGGGTAGAGCGTTCTTGCTGGCTGCGTTTAACCAGTCTCCGTGTCTGAACACTGAACTACTTTTCTGCCAACACGACTATCATAAATTACGATTATAGAATTTGAGGTTGGAAAACTGTTCAGTAAAAAAGTGCTTTAAGATTATTGTGTACTTCCTCCAACCAATTTTTAATGTATTTTGATTAAATTCAAGTTGGTAAAAGTATTTTATTCATATAAAAGTGTTAGTTTTTTAAAACTAAGATATAAACAAACACTTTTATCACTCTTGACCATGTGACACTGACAGTTGTGTTGGTTTGGGGTAGGTCATTGTTAGGTGCATGCGCACAAGATGAATAATCAGTCTACCTCGTCTTTAGTCTATGGTTTGCCCTTTATTTGTACTGATAACGAGTGAATTACACTGCTTACAGTCACTGGCTATTTAAAGAGTATTTCTGTATTCTTTAATACAACCTATCGGAATAACTGGATTCATATGAGTTCACTGTTCCAAATCACTGATTCGCAAAGCCAGTCTGTAAGAGAGTGGTAATGGTTAACTGGCGCTGTCTGCATTGTGGAAAATTGCTCGCCCTGCAGCAGGTGAGCTCGCGCCGATCGAGCGAGGTTGGAGGAGTTGGGCGCCAGCCTGCAATCACGCCGAGGCATCATCAGCTGATTGGCGTCCGCGGGGGAAAGGTCGCTGCGCGCGATGCAAGTGGCAGCAGCGCCGCCGGCACACGACGGCCCATCGCGAAGGTCATCTCCGGGGAAATTCTGCCCGCCTGGTTGCCGTACAGCCACAGAGCACTTGCGAATACAGAGGTTCAACAGCCGCATGTACAGGTTTTTACGGCCCGAAGGCTGGCACACCCACCATCTTCCCGCACTGAATCTGTACTCTGATTAGTAAGATAGTGCCCGGCACTTTCTCCTCTTTTCTCTTCAGACCATTCACGTTTCTTGGTGCCTGTACTCGGTATTCTTCCTTTTAAGCACCATTTCGTCTTCGTGTATTTAACTACTCTGCGGTAAGAGATTTACTGACAACTGAGACAAGTTATAAGAGGGACGCCTATATTCACGACTGCATTACCATCACTTCTGTTGGTCTCTATACTGCCATTTGCATCTGTCCTATTGGTTCACGCAGCATCGGAAACGCTTTTTATACTGAACAACGTTCATTACTAGCCGGCTCTCTGTCAATATAGAATTCTGCCGAGTTAAAAATAGCCCAATAATATGTTCTTTCCGACGCAGAATAATATACAAACCATTTCAGTAGTCTACATTTTGAGTATNCGTTCATTACTAGCCGGCTCTCTGTCAATATAGAATTCTGCCGAGTTAAAAATAGCCCAATAATATGTTCTTTCCGATGCAGAATAATATACAAACCATTTCAGTAGTCTACATTTTGAGTATTGCCCTGCAGAGAACGGTTATGAAGAGTGCTGGTGAAGTAATATTTCTTAGCCCGTGTCTTTAAAGAATGCGGATGTCGTTATGTTATGGCAAACTCCATACAACTTAGTGAAATTAAGGCAACGCAATATTATGTCGGCAGCAGTCAAAGTGTTAACTATTTCGGTCTCGAATTCATTTACGAGTTCAGGTGTTGCAATCATGTAATATTTTGGTGTGCGCTATACTTGTGCCGAGCGTGTTTCTCACAGTCAGTGAACAATTCACTGAGAGCTTAGTGTTGGCCCGCCTGCCTGCATCGGTTTTCTCCTTTTTCTTTTTGGCCGAGAAGTGCGAGAGCTCTAAGTCTTTCGCGAAAATATTTCAGGACAAGTTGCGTTCCAAAACACTTTATTCAGAACCACTTTCGTTATTGGATCATTGGAATTGTTACGCGTCTTACCATTACGCCTGCGAATCACAGACGGCCAGTAATCGGAGAAACTTAATTCTGATTGGCTCACTCATGTAGCAGTCGCTTTTCACACAAAGACAAGCGGTCAATAGCCAAAGGAAGGCTGCAAGTGTGCAAATAGGATATTGAGGTCTAGCCTCTGCGTAAATCTTTTCGCGAAAAAAAAAAACAGGTGGCCCTAGCTATAAGGGTTACACTGGCACACGCTACAAAAACGCTATCTTCGCTACGCTCAGCTCTAAACTGGCCTGTAGTGTTCNGCCAAAGGAAGGCTGCAAGTGTGCAAATAGGATATTGAGGTCTAGCCTCTGCGTAAATCTTTTCGCGAAAAAAAAAACAGGTGGCCCTAGCTATAAGGGTTACACTGGCACACGCTACAAAAACGCTATCACCGCTACGCTCAGCTCTAAACTGGCCTGCAGTGTTTACGTCATGCTGCGTGTGCCTGTCGGACTGGTGACCCTAGATACTTTAATTGGTGGAACATCTGTAGCAAGATTCANCACGTCATGCTGCGTGTGCCTGTCGGACTGGTGACCCTAGATACTTTAATTGGTGGAACATCTGTAGCAAGATTCAGTGCATGTCCTTCGAGTATCTTTATTCGTATATAACGCTTGTAATTTGAGATAAAGCGCTTTAAAAAACTGTTTTTAACCATGTCGTGGTGCTTTTAGATGAGGTTTTTAATGTGCGTGACGTCTTAAAAGTAATCGACAGGCATAGACTGAAGTGTTTTCAGCACATTGGACGCACGTTTTACAGTTTCGTAAAAAAAAACCTGTATTTAAAACACGCTGGAACGCAGTTCAAACGCCAAGCAGATGGGCGCCTTCGCCATTCGTAAACGAGAGGCGCAGGAACTTTTGCAAATCAAATTGCTCTCAGTGAAGACGCGCAAAACACCGGGCACTGAACCCTTGCTGTGCACGGTACCTCGATCGAAGACATGCGGACTGAACGGCATAAGACAAAACTCCGGGCAGAATTAGGAGGTAAACATGCCACATTGCTTCACGCAAGTCGCTGAAACCTGCAGGGAGTAAACCATTCTACTGATGTTTCTGCAGTAGTCGTACTCATGAGTATTATGGCTTATTCGGGAGTACCTGATAGGATTTCTGATGCTACCGTCCTGATGTCACTTTTCCGTGCTTTTCTGAAATCACTGCAGACGATTGATGGAATGGTTACTTAATGTCGGTTATGGCTTATTGTCCACCACCCTTTCCTAATTGGCCATTTACCTGATTCCGTCTGTAATCACCTCGCTGTCGACGAGACTCTGCGCCATAAAAAGCTATCCGCTGGTCATGAACCTTGTCTAGGAGGGCGTACCCGGGCTGCGACAGAATCGCCCAACTCGCGATCTCGCGGATCGTTTGTTTACTTCTTCGCTGCACTCTCCCCCCTTCACGCTGCTATTACTTTCACTTAATTGCGCATCCAGCTAAGTGCTGCGGCTGTTGGCTTGCTCTCGTGGTAATGCACTCTCCATTCCAGCATGACCTTTGTGGTCGTGGTCGCTTAGGCGTTGCCTACGGACCAAGTACCGGTTCGAGTTCCGGCTAAGATATCACCTGTGTGGCTGCCTTTTTAAAATGTGTGTAAGTTAGTTGAGTGTATTAGCCATCGCTGCAACCCACCTTCCAGACTAGCATACGGGCATGTAGTGAGGGCGTTATTGAACAGAAAATTAGAATTAAAAATAATCTCTTATATTAAATTTCGACATCTATAGTCGCAGCATTTATCCTTACGCTATTACTGCTGGCGTATGTCAACATTTCCCACTTACCGAGAGTTTGGAACAGATTAATATGCCCGAGTGAGGTGGTCACATNCTGCTGGCGTATGTCAACATTTCCCACTTACCGAGAGTTTGGAACAGATTAATATGCCCGAGTGAGGTGGTCACATTATCCACTGGTCAGGCTAGGGAAATATGCAAGATAGTGAAGACTGACTACATGTTTCAAGAGTTGGACAGCGATTATATTGATGGCGAAATGAACGCTCGTGGCATAATTGTTGGAAGGAAGTAGTATAACATAGAAAAAAGCATAATGTTGTGGCAACAGTATTAATGTTTCTACAACATTAATTTGTGGTTATCTGTGAGCCGTCAGTAACTTATGTTGCTGTTAATGTAATATACCGCTAAGCTATTAATGTTACTATAACATTAAGTACTTTTGTGACAACATTACATCCTTACTGTACTGGCCACATTAAGGTGGTGTTTATGTTGCGGCAAAATAAATCTCGTGTTGCAGCAAGACAACTTTTGTGTTGTATGATGTTAACATTTGAGTTAAACATTTTCTTGTATTATTTTTTGCTTTAAATAAACATTGTAGTGTAAAATAAATGAAGTACCATTAGTTTGTCACAGAAATAAATATAACTAACAAAACAAAATTACGACAGGCAGGGAATCAAACCAATGCCCTGAGGACTTGACGCACACTCCTTCAGAGAACCCGGCGCCCTACCAACGGCTCTACATTAAAATATTTGTAATTGTTTCATATTGTGCGTATTGAAACGAATTTAAAAGAATCTAAACGACACGCTGCAGCTTTCTTTCGTTATGTGTAAGTACCTTATGCTCTAGAAATATATGCATAATTGGCACACGCAAACTACTTTGACAGGCTTGAGAGCTGGTCTAGGCTACATTTAGCTCTCGTACTTCTGCTTTAAAATTTAAGTACAGTGGTTTCATTTTACGAGGTTATCGCTGTTCACTTATATCCGTCATTTTTACAACGCCAAGTTAACGTTGGTTGGACATTTATTTAATGTCGCATTATCACAAAATATTTGGTTCTTCCTGTTAATTTGTGCGTAATGCAATTTTTGGTTGCGGCAACATTACCTAGAGGCTTTGTTAACATAACACTGAAACAGTATGTTTGCTTTACAATAATATAAGACTTTGTAAATGGTTAACATTAAGTAACTTTGTCACAACATGTTTAATGTTACTACAACATTAACTATTAAAGAAATTCCTCAATAGTACTTTTTTTTTGTTGCAGCAACACTACACTTTTTTCTTTTAAATGTTGATTCAAGTAACATTGCAATATAGACTACTGATTTTCCAGTTCATTGTTGAGAAAAAAGTTAAATTTGAGCTTGGTGAAAAACTATAACTGTGTTCGAATTCACCAGCTAAGGCCCTTACCTGTCATCGTTCCCCAGAAAAGTTCATCGGGGCTGTGACGTCACATTGTCGCTGTTCGAATTCGCGGTAAGGACACCTGTTCATCCTAGAACATCCCTTTCAGCTAAGGCCGCAAGCTATCGATGTGCTTTACTAATGCCCCGAACTGTACGTTTCGTTTTCCAATTGTTTATAACAGTGTTGCAGTTTCTTCCTGCAATTTACTGCACAGGATAGTTTGTACACTAACAAAGGCAGTATTAGGAAATACGCTTGCTTACTTAATTGATTTTTCTCGTATGTACATTGGAATTTGTAACAATTGCGAAACGAAGACGGATGTTTGAAATTTTACCCACTTAGTCATGGAGGAGTGATTAAGGGAATGTGAGGAATTTTGGGTACTGAAGGGATCAACGGAAAGTGAACGAGATTATGTGCCAGCGAATTCGAACAAAGGTTATAGTTTTTCTGTTGTTGGGCAGGTGTTACACGTCATAATCTCTATACGGGTTTATTAAGATTGTGTATATAATTTAAATACAATTTGTTTAATTACCATTGAGTTATTGTCTTAATACTAATAGAGATGATATATCCACTCTGCGGCAACGTGTGTATTATAATCCTATTAAGGCAATAACTTTCGAACTACTGGGTTTATTGTGAAGAAACTTAACTTTTTTTTAGTGCTATACTCAGTCTGAATCACTACTACTTGACATAACGCTGCCACAATGTACTTAAGAATACAGAGGTGAAACCGCTTATTATATTGCGAACTCCAGCCGCACACGGTAGCAAAATGGCTTCACTGGCCAACAAAATGTTAAAACAATGTTCGCCAATCAGGTCTGGTAATCTACTCACCAACAGGCAGTCCAGCCCATAGAGAACATTTAGCATCATGTTGTAGTCAGTCAGACAGTTCCCAGAGTCTCACCCAACCAATCAGAGAATGGGTACACCCACGTCAAAGGAACCGCCACTCTGTGACGCTCTGCTGATCAAAAACGCCTGGTTGTTGCCAACCTGTGGCAGTTATATTTTTTTCTGACTCGCGTGTTACGAATCTTGACCTGTCATAACACTGCCGACCGCAAACCTCTTGGTGTCACGACTCAGCTGCAGACCTGACCCGCAACCTTAGTCTGACGACATAGCGACCGCTGCTCGTGGTCCCCAAATTCTCATCGCGGCACCACGACGGAGTAACAGATGGGGACGAGATCGCAACGTCTAGAGTAGCTGTCACTGAAGGACTGCTGCTTCGCGGTGCAGATACAGAGGGGTTAAGTACATAGAGGCGAAATGACGTCAAGGTTCCTCTTGATGTGAGCATATAGTCTATTCGCGGTTTCTTCACACTTTTTGAATCAAAACTTTGAAAAATCATCTATTTATGACGTGTTCGGTTGTTTCCTATAAATATTCCACGTATTACAAGCGTTTTATACTTGTATTAACATAAAGGTACCATATTTTGAGATCAAATTGAACTTTTACTTATATTATATCCATGATTTATAATATTTCTTTGATAATGTATATTAATAAAACAGGAAGAAAAGTGGTGTGTTGGTAATGCCTCGTAAGAAATAGTTCGAATGTAAAGTAATACTACATAAAATGCGCACGAATCCGGTGCGCTGTCCATTTGGTGTAATTTTCTAGACTTGGTTAAGTTTAGTTTGCATGAGACGGAGGAATATCCTCGAAGTATAACTTTAGCAGGGCTTCAGAAAAGTTGGAAGATATCGTGAATTGACTATACTTATTCTCTGATTGGTTCCACGAGGCTTTGGACCGGGCCTTGTGACTGATCGACTACTGCATGCTGCGGTGGATAGCCTATTAGCTTCACAGTCGGCTGCCAAGTAATGCGTCACCAGTCGCTGATTGGCGAACTGCATTTCGAGATGTTGGCCAGTGACACCATTTTTCTAACGTATGCGGTTGGAGTTCGTGAAATAAGAGGATGTTTCACTTCTGTATTCTTAACCACCCTGTGGTACAGAGATGTGAAGAGGAACATTTTATCTATGTCTGAAAAAGCTGCACTGTCAGTTACATGACAAAATTTATTATTAGCCTTACATTTTTGTGTAGCATTGTCGTATTGAACGAAGCTTTGTAAAATGTGTAACGAGACCCAAAAGCAATAAAAAAATTGCGGTAGATAAAATATGAAACCGTTTTATCTCTGACTGTAGTCAAGATGGCAGACAGGCCTAGGCCTCTGTGAAGCAGATTTGTGCATTAACAAGTTAAAAGTTAAGTTAAAAAGTTAGTTATTTCTCAAAAAAGTATCTTCACGAGTTACTTTTATATCCAACCAATTTTTTTATTAAACTAGTTAGTTTTGATACCTATATATCTATGCTATTTTCCATTGGCGGCATTTGCGTTTGTATGTGTACGTTACTATATATAGAATGGGGCACAAAGAACTCCCCGATTTGCGAGGGGCATAGCAGTAGGTGGAGTGGTGATACAGCAGTGGGAAGGTTGGAATAAACAGCTGTGGTCATGCAGTTTTCAGTTTACATCATGGCTTGGTCGGGACAACGCCGCGCTTTAGCTGTTGATGAGTACATTCCAAATGGCGGTTCACCGATAACACTGCAGTGTGCCATTCCCATCCGCTTTGCGCTCGGTCGTCTGATCATGTTCCCGATAGAAACAATCATAAATGAGTGTCGAAATTCAGACAAACAGGTTCTGCATCGAAAAGGAAATATCCTTTCAGAAAGATTTTAAAATGTACCCCTACAAAATTATGATTGCACAAGAACCGAGAGAAAGAGATTTCGAAACTCGTGTAACTTTGTGTCGGCCTCTTCTTCAGAACATTTCCTTCACAAATGTTTTGCTATTTAGTGACGAGGCGCACTTCCACCTTTCAGACCTTTTCAATAAGCAGTGTTTCGGGTACTGGTCTAAAGACAGCCATCGGGAAGAGGACGATATTACTGTAACCGTGACGTCCGATCGTTATTGTGAAATGCTAGACTAGACGACTTTCTCCAGTCTAAATTGGGTGATCTTTTCGCTGAATATGGAGAGGAAAATGTGTGGTTTCAACAAGATGGTGCACCAGTCCACACATCTCGTCGTTCTCTTTGCATTGTGATTTGTTTTCTGTGGAGCTACCTTAAATCTCAGGAGTACCAACGCTGTCCCCACACACTGGAAGATCTGAAGAAGGCGATAGCCCACCATGTTGCTGCTATTCCGATCAAAATTATCCGCACAGTGATATAAAACTACCAGGAAAGACCACTGCTCCCGAACAACTTTTAACTACTACTAACAAAACTCCGTGGCAACACTCGGTAAGTATAGGCGTTGCCGCACGGCACCGCAGCCATAGACGCAATGTTAAATAATCAGCGTATGTACATCCGCACTAACTGGTAAGAACTTCCGGGAGCAGGCAGGCGCGTCACTGCTTGCAACTACGTTCAAGGTCAAACCTGTTTTCGAACGTGTTAAAGGGATCTCAGTTTTCACATGAGGCAAGCACGTTGTCATAAGAAGAGATATATTTCAAGGGCTGTTTTCAGGAATATTGGTTTTTTTTATTGCGATGTTGCTAAGAATGAAAGTGTGTTTGTGAAGCAAGTTACTACAGCAGAAGAGAGTTTCATTCTACTGAGTTTTATGTATAGGTTCGCTTTGCAAGGAATGACTGCTCATAATGGATCTGGTATTCTGGAGTTTTACTTTAACAGACATCCTCACAACAGTACAGTGACTAGTGTTAACTATCTTAGTCAAATTGATGTGCGGGACATTAAATGTTGGAAGACGTTTGCTATTAATGAGATTGTTGCTACTTCCAATTCTGTTATTTCTATTTCTCCGCTTCCAGTGTTGTATTCTAGACGTAGGCTTAAGTTTGAGTTAGGCGATGCGATTTGGGTATTCAGAAAGTTGGTTGGTACTAATGGTGATGTGCGTGTATTAGTCATGCACAGTATGTGTATGCTGCTTAATTAAAATGTTTTGTATAACAATTAGTTTTATTTCCCCATCCCAGATCCCTTTAACACGTTCGAAAACAGGTTTCACCTTAAACGTAGTTGCAAGTAGTGACGTGCCTGCCTGCTCCCGGAAGTTCTTATCAGTTAGTGCGAGGCCACCAGCCGACTAATGTGATCTATAAATTACGTTGATGTAAAACTGCATTATGTATATTATTCGTGAATAACAAATTTTTCTTGCCTCTTGCTTTGTTAGGTTTTTTTTTTTTTTTGCTTCTCAAGTAGGGGAGTTCTTTCTACCACAACCTGTATACCGCGTGGAATGTGTAATTTAAAAAAATGAATAAGCTTCGTTGGCCGCAACTGTTAAATATCTGTGAGCAAATTAACTGCGAGGAAACGCTTACTAGCAAAACCAATTTGAATGGTGTTTTCACCGAAGGAAAAAATTGTGTCCACGTCAATTTCTTCTACTTATAATCTACAACAGCACATCAAGGTAAGTAGCGTGAATTCAAACTGTTATTGATGATACAACAAAGAAATAACACCGCCATTCTCCTGAACGAAAGTGTGATACTGAAAACTTTTTCCAATTCGTAGAAGACGGAAATGGAACATTTCTTACTGAACTGTGTCAATATATTTCTAGTTCTGAAATAGATTTTAAATTTCTGTTCCCTATTATGAGAACTTTAATTATTAGATGTAACAGCTCCAGTTTATTTTTTACGCATTTAGAACGCTTGTTCAGTGTAGGTGGAAGCATTTGGTCTGAAAGGAGAGTCATATTAACTGGGAAACATTTCGAAAACAGCTTTGAACTTTAACAGAAAGTGAACGAATGACTTGGCTTGTATATATTTAGAGTTATTAAAAATTACATATTTATTTAGGCCTAGTAAAATATAGTTTTAAAACTACTGTTTATTTTGCTAATTTTTTTAATTTTATTAATAGTGCAATATTTACTTTAGTGCTTAGGTTTATTAAGCTGGAATTTGATATTAAAAATAGTGCTACGTATATCCAACAAATGAAATGAGTTTCATAATTTCAACTTTAATTTAAGTTACTATTCAAAGTAACTTAACTTACTGATTCAATTTTCCAAAGTTTCTGGGCATAGCCAGGTTCGTTACGGAATGGAGGACATAATTAACTAAAAGAGCTAATAATAATTTATTTTTTTATTTATAAACAATCAAAAAAGTACTCTAAACTTAATTTTTCGACAAAAATGGCTATCTGTTGCTATTTACATCTAATATTTATATAATCGTCCATCACCTAACAGAAGTTACCACAAATAGTTTAAAACCAGTCTCTATAAAATAATTATTAATACATATTGAATTACTGCTAAAATTATGTATTTAATATCTGGTAGTTCCAGTATTGTGACGGTTCCCAATACCAGTACAATTTCCCTCCCAACCTCCGCCTACCTATCACTAGGACTATCCACGAATACGACGGGAATGGGAAGCATTAATCACCAAAAATCTTTCAAAAGTAAAGTAATAATAAAGTTACTTTATCTTGCTGACCAGAAAGGGTGGGTGTGCACACAAATGTTAAAACAACTATTTAGTTTTTTTTCTATTTAATTTTGGCCACATATTCTTCCTTTACCCATTTGACCTTTTATTTGCAATTTACAATATATATAACAATTTGATTTTGAAATAATCATTTACAGTATATTACATTTAAGATGCCATAAAACATATTTAATAACATACAGTAATTCTTCCAAAACACAATTATTTCTGAACACATACCACATAAAAAAAGCAACCAACAATATTTAAATACCTTATTGAAAAAGTCACAAAAGCCTTTAGTCTCTAAAGAAATGGCTCCCTACGGCAATACAAATTTATTCACCTTATCCATGCACAGTCACACATTCACATCAATTCACAAACATCCGAGCCGAGGCTATTGCCCTCACTGGTACACTCATAGGGTGTAGGTAGTGTTCACTCACAACACAACCATATGCATGAGCCGAGGGTATTTCCCTCACCAATACACCATAGGTGCAGGTACTCTCATTCTCTCTCTCACAAACACCCATATGCATGAGCCGAGGGCATTGCCCTCACCAACACACCCTTGGGTGCAGGTAGTGCTCATGCATACCCACAACAATTTACAGTCATACAAACCATCTCATTCATACTCTTGAGTTTTCCCGGCTATTTTACCAACTACTTCCACTAGTATAAGTCCCGAATCCTTTCTTCTCAGTACAAAGTTCCGCATTTACCAACTTTAGAGGCTAAGTTCCACTCTGGGCATCAGGAAGCGAAGACCCTCATTCACTCGTCCCGAGTTTAAGTTCCACTGAGAATTCAAAACCTAAGTCCCACGGTTCACACAGTCCAAACTCATCATTGCCAAAGACTAAGTCCCTCACTTCATTCTGCAGAATTATTCTAAGTCCCACCTCACCAGTGAGAAATTAATTGAGTCCTTAATCGTGTTTAACTGATGCACCATTAGGCTAATGTTCACGCAGCATCTCCTCAGCTTCGAACCAAGTCCCGGACTCGGCGACGATCTCCTCCTGCCCAGTCGAGCCTCCCAGGCACTCGGCGACGATCTCCCCCTGCCCAGTCGAGCCTCCCAGGCACTCGGCGACGATCTCCCCCTGCCCAGTCGAGCCTCACAGGCACTCGGTGACGATCTCCTCCTGCCCAGTCGAGCCTGCCAGGCACTCGGCGACGATCTCCCCGATCGCTGCCGTTTATGATCACTGGGACGCAACTCCCTTAGCGCGGGGGAAGTACAAGCTCCTGTAAGGGCTCTTGTCCTTCCATTTGTATAAACAAAGTTACAAAAACTAATCACACATAATTCAGGCTGGTGGACCCTTCACACTTCGTGCTGCAACCCGCTAAACGGTAATGCGCTGCAGTCAGATGCGGCGACACGAGTCGAGCACTCATACCCGCAGGGGAAGACACAAGGCACAAGCTGGAAAAGCCACACAGTCTTACCATCAAACTTCAAAATTTAAACTCAACACATGTGATGGTGCACTTTTCATCACACCCCCCCCCCCCCCCCNAAAATATCACAAAAAAAATTACCACACATGTATTCTCTTTTTGCACACAAAAACTCTAAAAAAATTTCATAAAATTTCTTAACATTACATACATGAACCTTTTGCGTTTTTATTGGGTTCAGTGTATCTTCCAAAAATAATGTTACATGAGTTAAAAAATACCACTATCTTATATGGCCCAAGCCACTTGGGAGCCAATTTAGCGGAAAAATAATCAACCTTTGAAGACAAAAAATGAGATTCCACAAATACCAAATCACCTGCATTCAAGGATACCTAATTTTTTGTGTTATTATACTTACTTTCTAACCCTTTATGATAATCCTTCGATTTAGGGAAACATCATCGCATACTTCCTCCAGATTCTTGGGGTCCACTGACTCCCATAAGAGAGTATGTAAAGACCACGCATTTAACAATGGGTGAAAGAGTTTCCAACCAAAAACAATTCAGCAGGCATATACTTAGTAGCGCCACTAATGACATTATTAAAGCATATGCCAAAGTGACTCAAAACCTCATCCCACTTTCTGTGAGTACCAACCTGGAATGCTCAAAGTGCAACCTTTAGATTTTTATTGTAACATTACACAAGGTTTGCCTGTGGATGGCGAGGAGAGGTATGTATTTGCTTTATTCCCAAACAAAACATTAAATCTTTCAATTCCAACTATGTAAAGTAAGTAGCATTGTCACAAACCTCATATACTGGAGACCCAAACACCGGAAATAATCTCTGACTCAATATTTTACATATTTCAGCAGCCTTTGTATAACTCATAGGGAAGAAAAACACAAATTTCGTATAAACTATCAACACCCACTTAAATATAAGTGAATCCTGAAGTACTATGAGGCAAAGGACCCACGACATCCAAATACAACCATTCCCAGGGGAAACAGGCAACTTTAGCCATGTATTTTCCCTCACCTTTTGTGTCTCTAGCTTTTACCTGCTGACAATCCCTACAAACATTTACCCATTCCTCAATCTCTGTCCTCATCCCTGGCCACGTAAACAATTCCTGGATCCTAGCTATGATCTGATCACGTCCCATATGCCCACCCATCATAGACTCATGATAATACGTAAAGAGCATCTTTCTCAAATCAAGGGACAAAACAACAAACTTCCCTCGCTTTGTCCGCTCCCCGACAATCCCTGATATATACAAAAATCTCCCTTTCCCAATTATACTTCTTTCCTAATTTCCTGACACTAAGGATCGTTTTTCTGGTATACCGGAGTGTCCGTGAAAAACTTTGGAAAATGTTGCAAAACATTTATAGAATTCATTTCACATGATACTAGAGAGAGANAAAAAAATGAGATTCCACAAATACCAAATCACCTGCATTCAAGGATACCTAATTTTTTGTGTTATTATACTTACTTTCTAACCCTTTATGATAATCCTTCGATTTAGGGAAACATCATCGCATACTTCCTCCAGATTCTTGGGGTCCACTGACTCCCATAAGAGAGTATGTAAAGACCACGCATTTAACAATGGGTGAAAGAGTTTCCAACCAAAAACAATTCAGCAGGCATATACTTAGTAGCGCCACTAATGACATTATTAAAGCATATGCCAAAGTGACTCAAAACCTCATCCCACTTTCTGTGAGTACCAACCTGGAATGCTCAAAGTGCAACCTTTAGATTTTTATTGTAACATTACACAAGGTTTGCCTGTGGATGGCGAGGAGAGGTATGTATTTGCTTTATTCCCAAACAAAACATTAAATCTTTCAATTNACAAGGTTTGCCTGTGGATGGCGAGGAGAGGTATGTATTTGCTTTATTCCCAAACAAAACATTAAATCTTTCAATTCCAACTATGTAAAGTAAGTAGCATTGTCACAAACCTCATATACTGGAGACCCAAACACCGGAAATAATCTCTGACTCAATATTTTACATATTTCAGCAGCCTTTGTATAACTCATAGGGAAGAAAAACACAAATTTCGTAAAACTATCAACACCCACTAAAATATAAGTGAATCCTGAAGTACTATGAGGCAAAGGACCCACGACATCCAAATACAACCATTCCCAGGGGAAACAGGCAACTTTATCCATGTATTTTCCCTCACCTTTTGTGTTTCTAGCTTTTACCTGCTGACAATCCCTACAAACATTTACCCATTCCTCAATCTCTGTCCTCATCCCTGGCCACGTAAACAATTCCTGGATCCTAGCTATGATCTTATCACGTCCCATATGCCCACCCATCATAGACTCATGATAATACGTAAAGAGCATCTTTCTCAAATCAAGGGACAAACTTCCCTCGCTTTGTCCGCTCCCCGACAATCCCTGATATATACAAAAATCTCCCTTTCCCAATGATACTTCTTTCCTAATTTCCTGACACTAAGGGTCGTTTTTCTGGTATACTGGAGTGTCCGTGAAAAACTTTGGAAAATGTTGCAAAACATTTATAGAATTCATTTCACATGATACTAGAGAGAGAGAGAGACTCCTCATCCGATTCTACATTCTCCATCCCTTCTCTTTCTTCTGGTTAAAAAATATTATCTTCATCCCTATACT
>NQII01006010.1:0-12903 GCA_002778355.1 Clitarchus hookeri | reverse complement strand
ATTAAACATATAAGATAAACAATCAGTTACCGCATTTTCCGTGCCTTTTACATGGCTATCGTGTAAAGAGATCAAACGTAGTGGTTTCTACATAATCAGCAAATTTTGCCATCCCAAATAAGCATGCCAAACATTCCTTTTCATATGTGGTGTTTTTTGTTCTGCCTTGGTGAACAACCTACTGGCGAACGCGACAGGCGCCAACGTTCCATTTATCCTCTGGCTAAGAACAGCACCCACAGCAACCCAACTGGCATCCACATTCAAACAAAACCTTTCCGAAAAATTTGGAAGTGTCAAAACATGTGGTGACGAAAGTTTCTCCTTCAACAAACAAAATTCCTTTCTTTGCTCAGGACCCCAATTAAACTCCACATTCTTCCGTTTCAAATAATGCAGCGGTTCTGCTATGGTAGCNCCTTTCTTTGCTCAGGACCCCAATTAAACTCCACATTCTTCCGTTTCAAATAATGCAGCGGTTCTGCTATGGTAGCGAAATCAAGAATAAACTTAGCATAGAATCCTACCATTCTTAAGAATCGTCTCACCCCTTTCAAATTCTTAGGCACAAGAAATGATACTGTCGGCCTACCTTGTCAGGATATGTCATAAGAGTACTTTCAGAAATTACAAACCCCAAGTATTTAAAATGTGTCACCGCCCAATAAAATTTTCAGGATTNGTCATAAGAGTACTTTCAGAAATTACAAACCCCAAGTATTTAAAATGTGTCACCGCCCAATAAAATTTTCAGGATTTACATTGAGCCCTGCTTTCCACAGGGCTTTCAGCACTTTCATTATATGCTCCATATGATCCTCGAACGTATTACTATAAATTCAAACATCATCAATATATAGAAATAAAAAGTCATAAACAACTTTGAAGAGGATCCTAGACATAGCCTGAGGTGTACAATTTGCCCCCATTGGTAACCGAGTCCACTGATATAATACCCATGGGGTNAGATCCTAGACATAGCCTGAGGTGTACAATTTGCCCCCATTGGTAACCGAGTCCACTGATATAATACCCATGGGGTCACGAAAGAAATAGTTTCTCTCGAACCAGTTCTAACTCACATTGCAAAAAGGCCGAATTTAAATCCAAAATGATGAAGTAACGAGCTTGATCAATATGCTGAGTAACAGTATCCATACGAGAGATGGGATAAGGGTCCAGATATATTTTCTTACTTATCTTTCCATTATCACATATTAACCTATACTTTCCCTGGGTTTTCTTTGGGAGCAGAAACACCGGACTCGCATATAAACTCTGGGAATCCTCAACAACACCCTGACTTTTTAATTCAGTAATATGTTCTTTTAAAATTTTCACCTTCGAAGGAGCTACACGATATGATAAGGATACTACTGGCTCTGGATCCTTCAATCGCAAGACTATGGGATACCTAATTTATAAGTAACAACATCAGAAAACTCCATTTGNACTGGCTCTGGATCCTTCAATCGCAAGACTATGGGATACCTAATTTATAAGTAACAACATCAGAAAACTCCATTTGTATGTTTTCAATCTCTTTACTCTTCTGTTCGTTCAAGGTGTGAGCTGGATTTTCCTCTCATACACTGGCCTTCCCTCTAACTATATTTTATTACCTGGGACAAACCCAAAGCACAAATACTTCTGNACTGGCTCTGGATCCTTCAATCGCAAGACTATGGGATACCTAATTTATAAGTAACAACATCAGAAAACTCCATTTGGATGTTTTCAATCTCTTTACTCTTCTGTTCGTTCAAGGTGTGAGCTGGAATTTCCTCTCATACACTGGCCTTCCCTCTAACTATATTTTATTACCTGGGACAAACCCAAAGCACAAATACTTCTGGAATAAATCTACCTGTGCCTGTCTTTTTCCCAGAAAATGGAGCCCCAATATCATATCACGAGTCAACTTTAATTTTTATCTTCATAATATCTACACCCTTTGACAGAATATAACCTCTTTCGGGTACAGAAAACACCATTTTTTCCTCATTTCTTACAACAATAGTCCCTAAGTGATTTTTTTCTCATTTACTTATTACAAGCCGTACTTATGATGGAGGTTGAAGCTCCTGAATCAAGCAAGGCCCTAATAGTACTCGTTCACACTAAAACTGAAACAAACAACAATCCTTCCTGTTTTATAGTCGTTATGTAAGTTACACAATTTATGCCCGCAGGTTTTTGCAACGAGGGATAATAATATGTAATATATCCTTTCTCTTTACACAAAAAACATATAACCTTTCTTTTGCTCCTGTAAAACAGGGCAAAACCACTGAATATGACCCCCCGTTTTTACATTCATAACAAATTACATTCTTCTTACTCACTCCCTTATGTTATTCCGTTTCCTATTTACTTATTTTCTGCTCCTTCTCCTGCTTTATTTTCATATCTTTCTCCCTGTCTTCCTTCTTATCCACCCTCTCAACGACAGAAACAACATCTTTATGTTTCTTCCCCAGAAAGCAGTGCTCAGTACTATGATTTATTTTCCCACATACTCCACATTTGTTTTTTGCCTGATGGACGTCCCCTTAGGTAACCTACCCTTTATATACTGACTCCAAAAGTTCTCCCAAAAAAATTAGTTTCTTTGAGAAAAATTAAAAAATCTACTGTATTGTGGCGATATATTATGAAACACAACTGCAGCAAAACAAATTTCATGAGAAGGGCTACCCAACTCTGTATCATTAGCTCTTCCAGTTCCAAATTGTTTCAGTCCATAGGTCCGGAATGTTCTGGAGCATCCCGAGCGCTCCCATTTACATTAGCCCTCCACTCGACGGATACATCACGCTCTGCAGCATCCGCATACTCTCGGTCGTCGCCGACACACACACACTCGTATGCCACACTCTCTTACACCCTCGTTTGCCATCAGCCCGTTTCTTTGACCACCCTGGATGCCCCGATCTTCGTTTATTATTTGCCGCACTTCACCAGATGGCTATCACAGACTCCCGACCCTGCGGCTGCGGCGATATTTATAGTGTCTGTGCGTCTTGACCTAGAAACTTCTTCACACGTCGGGTTGCGCCGAGGAAGGAGATGAGCAGAAAGTTCGTGCAATTGCTCACAGTCGCCGACCCTTCTAGCGGGGAAGGGGGTTGCGGTGACGCCAGTCATGTCGGCTGTCAATCATTCCCCGCCCGCCAGGCGACCTATCGGTTGGTCAAGTCTGCGNACACGGGTAACGTTTTGAAAGTTAATTTTTTTTTTAGATATTAACAACTTAAGTAAGCTAGACATTTTCACAGCAATAACTTAAATATAATTGGTCACTTTTAAAGTTAGGTAACTTTTACAAGTCTAATATTAACTGCTTTAATTTTTTCAGTGAAAAATCACACTTAGCACTGATGATTAATAAATGTTATTACAAAACATCACATAATTGCAACACAGTACTTCCACAATATTAAGTGACCTCGAAACATTTTAAACTTGCCCATTCACGTTTGTAATTTAATATAAAATAATTTTGTTATGCACGTGGTTAGCTGAACGAATGTTAGACATATATTTTTTTCGTATATACAGTGACATCCATATTCATGTATTTATTCGTGATTCTTAAAATTTACCAGGCGATCGCTGTGTAGCTTTAATTTTCCGCCATAAAACAAATTTTTTCAGACTGATTTGTTTGCTTACAATGAAAATAAACAAAACAATTTTAGGGAAAAACGTAGATTTATTTTCTTTCCTCTGCACTAATTTTTACTGGTTCGTTCAGTCGCATGTCGCATGATCACAGCATACCACTATCAACCTGAGAATATTCACTACTTGTTTCTTTAAGTAGCCCATAGCTACGTGGCCCTTGCAAAAATTAGTTTTGTAATGCTGAAACAGTTCGTCTTACTTGGGGGCAACTTAAACGGAAGTGTCTCCTTACTGGAGGCTATAGTCCATTCGCAGTTTCTTCACACGTTTTGAATCAAATTTTTGAAAAATCGCGCTATGTATGACTTGTTTAGTTCTTTCCTATATATGATGTGTATTATAAGCGTTTTATACTTTTTTTAACATAAAAATATCTTATTTTTGGTTAAATTAAAATTTTAACCTATATTTTATTTTTAGATTATTATATTTAATTCATATGAATAAAACAGAGAGAAAATAGGCGTGTTGGTAATGCCTAGTAATAAATAGTTCTTGTGAAAAATATTATTACACTTTGAGCGCATCAATGCGGTGCGTTGTCAATTTTGTGTCATTTCCTAGGCTTGGTCAAGCTTTGTTTGCATGAGGTGGAGGAATATTCTGGAAGTAGAACTTAAGCATGTATTCAGAAAGGTTGGGAATAACAGTTACTGGACTATAGTTTGTTACTTGTTGGTGAAACCGGCCATGAGGAGTATAGTCTCGATAACGATTGATGTCTCCCACGCGTGAGAGACTTTCCTTATTGGACGATTTTTTTTGCTGTTTACAGTGTACATCATAAAATCACCTCCTTGTGCAACGTGCAACTATCTCTGTTTAAAGAATCACGTCGATCCGTTGCTCCGTTGCGACGTCGTCCCACACTAACAACTTACATTGACGCAGCATTGTACCCGGAGCGCTATTTTTACTAAAAACTTTTTCCTTAGGGAATGAGATATTTTTTCGGGATAAAAAGTAGCCTATGTCACTTCCCGGCCCCCCAACTATCTCTGTACAAAAAATCACGACGATCCGTTGCTCCGTTACGACGTGAAAGAAGGACAAACAAACAAAAAAACACACTTTCGCATTTATAATATTAGTTAGGATTCTTAATAGGGTTAATATAAAAAAAATTGACTATACATAATTGGTGAAAGTAATAGCTATTATTACGAGGTTGTACACGAAGGTGGGACCTCGGGGCCACGCAGGCTGCGGGCTACAGACCTGTAATGAGTGTAAGGCCCAGAGGCCCGTTTGGGAAACTTTTGACCTATCGATAAGGAAAAGTATCCCTTCCTCGGTTCTTCTGCTGCTAAGCCAAACCGTATCTGCATTTGCCACCTTGAAGAAAGCGTCACTTATCAGTGACGAGTCGGGAGCCTTTCCGATCATGGTATCACAGGGTTGTTGTAATTGTGCGTGCGTCTCTTGGCCTAAAAGTCATTTGTCCTAAACTGCCTACAAAAAAAATTATAATTTGATTAAAATTCTCCTGGCCTAAAACTTAATTGTCCTAAAGGTTACTTGGCCTGAAAGTTATCCCCCTAAATTGATTTGGCCTGAAAGTCAGTTGACCTACAGTAGGTGTTACTTGATATAAAAGTCATTTGTCCTAAATTTATATGACCTAAAAGTAATTCGGCTTAACTTAAAGTCACATGATCAAAATTCAATTTGCCTTAAAGCCACTTGGTGTAAAATTGTTTGGCCTTAAAGTAATTTAGTCTAAAAGCCATTTGGCCTAAAGTCTCGTGGTCTGAAATTCACTTGGCCTTTCATTCGCTTTGAATAAATACTACTTACCTAAAAGTAATTTACTTAAATGTTACTTTGCCGGAAATTCGCTTAGCGTAAAATTCATTTGAATTAAGTTACTTAGCCTAATGTTCCTTGGCCAAGAAGTCACTTAGCATTAAACTCACTAAGTGTAATTATTTATTTTACAGCAAAGAATGAAGAGAATGGTGTCTTCCTCTGTAGAGCGACACGTTGAGATATCACCTCTTTCACCTTTCCGGGGCGATGGGGAAAGGACGTGGAAGAAGTTGGAGGGCTGGATTAACGTATTGTTTACGTGTGATGTGAAAGATGGCCACCGCGTGTCCCCGTTACGCGGTGGTGTGTTAAACGGAGGGTACAGGGAGGCGGACCTGCGCAGTGGGACGGCGCATTGCGCATGCGCTGCGTGTCCGCGGCGGCACAATGGACCGTGCGGACTGATCCACTTGGGCGGTGCCAAGTGGCGCGGCACAGCCTGGCGGGCGCCCAGGAAGCGACGCTCGTCGCCGCCAGGACTCCAGCTCGGCTGCGAGGCCACCGCCGCACACTCGCACACACACAAACACACTATTTAACCTTGAAATCTAATGATTAAATTTTATTTTAGGCATTGCAATTGACAATACATTTGTTTGCGGCTGTACGTGTATCAGGATGACGCCACAGAATAGGTGAATTTACAGAAGCGAAGTGGCGTGGCTGTTCTTTGATGTAAGCGAACTCGATCGCTTATTTGCCACGTGAAGCTATGGAAGCGGACCTTAAGTCTCAGTAGCTATTTCACGTTATGGAATATCCATTATTGGTCTGACTGCTGTTGAGTTGAGAAATTTGGGCGGCTCTTAACGAGGTCTTGAGAGTCGATGAGGGTGAAATGAGGTGAGAATGCAGCAGCGCAGGAATGCAAGGTCAGTGGGTTTTCTCGGTGATCTCCCGTTTCCCCCGTCCTTTCATTCCGGCGGTGCTCCATACTTATCTCAATCACCCTCATCGGCTGTTAAGAGCCGCCCAAATATCTTCACTCACTCATTTGCCAGCTGTATCGCAGGACATCACCGGCTAGTCGGTGCTTGGGAATGGGTGTTTGCGATGCTGGAATAACCAGTATTAGGACAGTATGCCAGTCAGACCATGAAGGAAATATGGGGTAGAGTACGCATGCCAGCTGCGCAGTAAATATCATCCTTGTCCCAGCATTGGACTGTTTTTCTGCCTGTAGCACTATCATAAGCCACGTTAATAGTATTTGAGGTTAGAACACTGTTTATGTAATTCAGTACTTTGAGATATTTGTGCACTTCCTCTAACCTGATTTTAATGCAATTAGAAAAATTCAAGCGAGTCAAAATATTTTATTTATACAAAATGTTGGATCTGTATAAAATCCAAATGTAAACATAAGCGTTCATCATTGTTGACCATGCGGTTGTTACAGTTGTAATATGTGAGTCAGTGTTGGGAACATGCACAGATAAGGCCAATATAGGTGTACTTTATCTTCAGTCTATGAGTCAGACAATGTAAGTACATTTCAAGAGCATCTAGCAGCCGATCAGCAGCGAATAAGTACATCCAGATCCAGTTGACTGCCAAGTCACTTACGTAAACACTGTATGTATGCTTTGTTCCGCTAGTCTTCTTTCCTTTTCCTACCTCCATGGGTAGGCACCATTGTACGTTCCCTTCGGCAATATGCGGCTACCATAACTATAGATAGTAATCTGTCGCGGGAGAAGTTAACTACTTGCTAGGTTTCTCCACACTGCGTACAAGCATTAACATTTGTTTTTCGTTTTTGGTTCCGTGTCTCTCAAAAATAATGTCCATTATTTCACCTACCAACGTTAACGTCTGTGATCCGTCTGCAGATGGGTAAGGGGTTAAAGAAATGTATCACTCTAATAATTATTTATAAAAGTAACAAAACTCTTTAATTTCACAAGTTGGCAAAACTATTAACGTCTTTGGCGGTGAGTTTAACCATCACACCCCCATCCATTTGGCTGTGCTCTATAAGTAATGTAAATATAATGCGCCTTTTCAAAAAACTTCAGAAGTTTCTCTGCATTTAATTTGCTCTTTATTTTGAGGTTACCACATATGTATTTACATAAATTCTCAGGAACGATTGCGCGTTATTAATTGAAACATTTTTTGCCGGCGCTGTAGGATAGCATTTAAATGTATGTAGAAGCGCCTGTTTTCCCGCGAAAAGATTCCAGCTCTAGCTGTACTCCAAATCACTTTACTTCAGTTCAGAGCCACTTTCGTGACCGGATGATTTTAATCGTCACGCGTCCTACGTGTCTGCCCGCGAGAGTTTCAAGTAGGTATGCATGTACGATATTGAAGTGTAGCCTCAACATAAAACTTTTGTGAGAAACAAATGACTCTTGCTACAAGTATACGCCCTCCATGATAAACCGGTAGCGTATTGTTACAATTTTTCGAAAGTTAGTGGGCTAAATCCGGTTCGTTAAGGGATGGAGGTCTTAATTAATTAAAAGAGTTAAGTATAATTCCCTAATGTATTAAAAATAATTCCAATGAAAATACTCTCGTCTCAATATCTCACAATAAACTGATCTCTCTTGCTATTAAATTCTATCAGTACAGTTTACAATTTACCCCAAAGTGCATGTAATAAAATAACTAAAATCAGTCATAAAAGACAGTGTATCGAAACCTAATGAATTACTTTATAAATTATATGTCCATACTTGACAGTTCCAATATTTACAATAAAGTCAACATTACATGTCCATACAGTCCCACCTCAGTTTAGTCTAGATTCCACAAGTCCGCGATATTTTAGAGTTCTCCGAGCTCCCTTATGCACAGTAACCTTCACTTGACGGGTTTCGCGCCTTCTCGTCCGTTCACACCACAAACACCTCGTCCGCGATCGTCTCGCAATCTCCCGTCGTCGTCCGTCCCTTGCCACACTTCACTTCGCTCTGTTTCCGAACTCAGTAAATGATTTCTACCGACAGACCTCCTACTCTAGGGACGCTGCGATATGTATAGGGTCGTAGGCCATCGCCCACAAATTTCTCTAAATTTCGCGTTACGTACGCCGATGGTCCAGTTCCCAGAATATTCTTGCGCATCCTCCCAAGTCGCCGGCTTCTCCTGCATGGGGGAGGAGGGGCTGTGACGACAGCCAGGTCAGCTTTCAATCATTCGACCGGCTGCCGGCCGCCCAGAGCAGACCGCCTGGGGAGAGAGAAAGGTCGAGGTGGGTCTGACCCCCCCCCCCCCNGCGTCGGACCACACACGCCTGATGCGAGAGGCCGCGCGCATATAGGCTATTCACGGTGAAGTGGGCACTTTCTGAAAGCCCTCTCATTTGGAATAATGGTCAATAAATATATTTTATTTTAGCCTTAGACGTCAACTTCCGAGTGCGGTGGAATCTACACACTTTGTTTGTTACTTATATGGCAATCTTTATTAAAAAAGGTTGCTAAAGGATAAACAACAAGTTACTGATATAACTAATGAGCCTACTTTCCTCATCATGGGTGCAATTAATTTTTCAATAATTTAATAAAAGCTGAGTTGGTAGGAAGGACTATAATTATTTTAAAACCATTGACTATAGAAATGAAATCATAAATTTATGCAACAGTAGTGAGATAGTTACAAATACACACATGCCTTTCACGGACTTGAACCCAGAAAACATCGTACTATAAGCTAGCGTGCAATTTACTGTATTACGGAGGTTTGATTTGGATCATCAAATTCTGATTTAATCAGTCTTATGTTTAGAATAATAGGGTTTACTAACCTGACATTTTTACATCACATTTATTTTGAAAATAAGTTACTGAGCCACATAAAACGTGTAAGTTTTATCAAACAAGTAGCGCTACTTGTATGAAGAATTTGATGGGTTGTTTGGTCCCTGAGATATGACATAAAAAACTGCATTTTCTTATATGATGCTACCGTACAAAATTGCCAAAAAAAAAAGAGGCTCTATATACTCTGCTTCTAATGTATACTGTCTACATACAAATTTTGGTTGAATTCGGTAAAAATTTTTGATATATATATGTTAAACTTACCTAAATGATTTATGAAGCTGATATTTTGAAAAACGTTGTCTGGCCCATTTCAATTACGAAAGTTTAAATGACTTTCTGTAGCATTTATGGTGTCCACAATTTAGTACAAGTTTTTTTTAAATGTTCCAGTGTAACATTTGGTGGGAATCGGTTGTTTAGTCCTCGAAACACTAGCATAAAATCTCCATTATTTTCATAATGGCGATCTTCATAAATGGAGGACAAAAAGTAATGTAGTAGCATATTCGATTATTGTATACTGCCAATACAATACAAAGGTAAGTTAAAATACATAATTCCGTATAAATCGCCCACAAAACTAAAGTGATTTTATAGCCGCCATTCTAAAAATTAGTGTTTCCTACTTTAGAAAAGTATTTATTATTGTGGCCTAACACAGTACATCTTCGCCAAATTTTGTAAAAAAAAATGGGTTGATTGTTTCCTTAGATACGAGATAAAATCATTATTTTTTATTGGTGAGGCTATCTTACAAAATGGCAGAGAAATGAGGCTCTGCATAGACAAATATTATGGTTGTAATAAGGCCTGTCAGCATACAAAATTAAGTTGAAATTTGTTTCGTAAATATATACTGAGCTAAAATATTTATATAGCCACCATTTTGAAAATAACCTGCATAAAACATACCAGTTTACACCATCTGCTGCAGTACTATTTGTTTTCCAAATTTGGAAAGAATCTGTCAATTGTTTCTCGTGATATTACAAAAAAACATATTTACTGGCATGGCGCTATCTTGCAAAATGGTGGAGAAAATATGTCTTATATACATACAGTTTATGTTATACCTGCTTACTGCCAGCATACAAAGTTTAGTGGAAATTGATTACATGGTTTCAGCGATATAGCATTCTAAGCTAAAAATCGCTATATGGCCGCCATTTTGAAAATAAATGTCTGTCATATTTAAAACATATCACTTAACATCACCTCTCTCAGTACTACTTGTTTGCTAAATTTTATAGAAATTCTTTCCCGAGATGACATAAAAACTTTATTTTATTCGCATGACGCTAACTTACAAAATACGGACAAAAGATGCTCCAGGTATATACAATTTATGGTTATAATGTATACTGTCAGCCCTCAAAGTTGCGTTGAAATTGATTACATAGTTTCGACGATATAGCATTCTAAGAAATGACTGCATGGCCGCTATTTTTAAAATAAGTGTCTGACTTGCATAAAACATATAACTTAACATCATCTGCATCAGTACTACTTGGTTGTCAAATTGGGTAGGAATCGTGTAATCGTTTACACAGTTATGATATACAAATTTATTTATTCGTTAAGGCGCTATCTTCTAAAATGGCCTACAAAATTGGTTATTGTTGGTATATAAAATGCTTGTAATATTTACTTTCAGTATACAAAATTTGGTCGAAATTGGTTCAATGGTATGGCAAATATACTAACTAAACTTAAAACTTTGTATGGCCGACATTTTGAAAATAAGAAACTAATCAAGTTCAATTACTGACGTTTACATGGTCTACCATAGTATGACTTACATGCCAAATTGGATAGGAATTGGTTGTAAAATTTTTAAAATGTAATGTAAAATTTTTATTTTTTAAATTGTTGATATTCTCTAAAATGGTGGACTAACAAAAATATCCATCTCAAAATTTAATGATTATACAATGTTCTGCCAGTATACACAATTTGGTTTAAATCGGCTGAATGGTTACCGAGATATAACATATCTCCCAAAATATTAAAATAACCGCCATTTTGAAAGTAAGTGCCCGACGTTGTCAGAAACTATAAAGGTTAGGTGTCCTTACTAAGTGTTACGTGTGTACCAAGTTTGGTGAAATTCGGTTGTAGCGTTCAAAAATTGAAAGTGGGGAAACACACACGCACAGATTGGCACAGCCACATACATACACACACACATGCTCACACACGCATACACTCACAGACACAGACACACAGACAGGAAAGTGATCTTTCTTTCGGAAAATAGGGCAAAATTTTCTGAAATAAAAAACGCAACTAGGGACTCAAAAGGGCTCACTTTACCGTGAACAGCCTATTACAGTATTTAACTACAGATATTGAGTTAGCTTCTTGAAATATTATCTCGGTCAGGTAGGGGAAGGGGAAAAGTATTCTCGCCGCCCATCAGCGTAACACTTCTATGCAAAGAAACGCACTTGAAACCTGAAATCGATAAGATGAAAAGTGGTCAGACATTCTGTCAGCTGTGGGACTCTGACCTCTCGCGGACATTTTGGGTTTCAGTAACTCCAAAAGGGCGCTTGGCGGCCGTGGGCGTCATATAGGTATGGCGGGGGGGCGGGGGGTTCCGAACCGGCGGTCTTTCCACATCCACTCGCTAAAGGAGTCGGAATGTGAGAAGCTAGTTGGCAGCCTAAACCCGATAATTTGTTTCGAAATCCACTTAATCAGGGGTTCCCGCCGCATAGTTATAAACAGGAAAACTGCAAGTTTTTTTATTGACAGGCTGGACTTGAAACACTTTTATGTTCACGTTGCTTTTGCGATTGGACTTTTATTTATTTTACAATCGTCGGACGGCTCTAAACTTGTTTGTTCGAGCTTAATTATGCACTTTTGAAAATCCTGCTTAAGATCTACTATTATTCTCGTTTTGTATCCTTTTGCTATATATAAAATTAGTATTGCTATTGACCGTTTCACTTCATTCATGCGGCATCCAAGTGAAACCGTGAAAAATTTTAAGAAAGAAACTGTATTGATGATATGCAAATTCATGCTCTAATGTGTATAAAACACTAACCACTGACTTCAGTAGCCATAAATTCTAATAGTATACACGCGAAGCAACGCGAAGTGTTAAGAACTAATTTCATAATCTCGCTAACAGCTTAACTGGTTGCCTGCATGCCGGTGTTTACTGTATATGTACCGTATATGTGCAGTTATGGAAAGTGATTTTTTTTTTTCATTAGTTGATTTCGGAAGTGCTTACTTTACTGTGGACAGCCTTTAGTATTAAACCTGCAGCAATAGAAAGACCGAGCCATGAGCAACCCTGTCAAAAGTATAGTCTATTCGCAGTATCTTCACACTTTTTTTTTAACAAACCTTTGAAAAATCACTCTATATGTATATTACATGTTTTATTTACTTGATGTCATGTATCACTGTAACAAACATTTGATGTTACTGTTAACATAAAGGTTATCTAACCTTTGGTTGAATTCAACATTTATTGGTATTTTATCTATAAATTATATTATTACATGTATAATTAATACGGATAAAACAGGGATGTTGATAATACCTAGTAGTAAATAGTTTCTTGTGGTAAATATTATTAAACTGAGTACGCACGAATACGGCGCGTTGTTAC
>NQII01006009.1:98157-135025 GCA_002778355.1 Clitarchus hookeri | reverse complement strand
GGGGGTGGAGGGGAACCCTCTAATCAGTCGAGCGAAGGCAAGTAATTGGCTGAGGCGGGGGTCGGGGAGAGCCAGAGAAATGTTTTGGTGGTAGTGGAGGGCGTGGGAAGGAGATGAACCGAATATCAGTCGAACTGTAGTGCTTTAGGGAGAATTGGTGGAGGGGAAGGGAGTCAAGGTGAATAGAGGCTGACCGACTATACAGATAATAATGGGTGGGGGGGGGTGGAGGCATAGTGGAGGAGAACAAATTAAATACTGGGGTGGTGGTGGAGGAGAGTCGTGAAATATTGGTAGAACAATAGTGGTTAAATGAATGAAAAAAAAGGGGGAGAGTAAGGGCTGTGACATAAATACATTAAAAATTAGAAGAAATTGGAAGTAGGGGTGGAGGGGAACCAACTAAATAACCAATGAAATTCATGGGGTGTGAGCCAGTCGTCAATTGGTCATAATGCCAGAAATATGTGTGCCCGCCACCTTTATTTCGACCACGGACCTCCTGCACATAAGTCTTTAAATTTTTTCCGAAAATTTTTAAAAGTTTGCATATTTTATTTTTTAAATTATTTAACTTTTTTTTTAAATTGAAAAATTTAGTTACATGTTTTACTTTTTTGAATTCAATGTTATCCCAAGGTCTGGGAAGTCCCAGGCCAAGGTCACTCACATCCAAAATGTCTGATACTAAATGGCCCCTATGAAAAAACAATTATCATTTCTCCTTCATGCACCATATTTTAGAACATATTGGTTTCTACTTAGATTTTCCCAATTTTCTAATTTTTTCATAATTTCAATTTTTTTTTCAAGGATTTAATTTAAATTTTTTTATATGTATTGTTTTAATTTTTTGTTTTAATGTCATTCCGAGGTTACACAGAAGTATAGGATTAATAATATATTTTCCAAAAAAATCTTTTACAAATTTTATTAAAAATTCTTGACCATTTTCAAATTGTAAAAACATTCGTGGTAAATTTCATATTAAAATACAATTTTGTATGATTGTTAGTTTTTGTCTGTAATAAAACTAGAGAATAATATTGAAAAAATCTATATTACATAAAACATATAGATATATAGTTGTAAATTAGCATATATTTCAAATTGCCAGAATTAATTTATACTAAATTTCTTGTCATGTATCATTAATACCAAAAAATTACTTTTCTTATAGAAATTATTTTCTTACAGGTTTATATTATTCTCTTATAAGTATACCTATTCTTTTAAATACTTATTTTTNTCTTATAGAAATTATTTTCTTACAGGTTTATATTATTCTCTTATAAGTATACCTATTCTTTTAAATACTTATTTTTAAAATTTACAAATTAAACATTAGTTTGTGAAAAACTTTTACATTTTTTTGATCTTCAGTTTTTTACAATGTAATTTAAAGTAAATATTTGCTCTTTTAGTTTTTAATATGAAAAATACAAAAAATCTATATCTTTCTAAACATTAAAAATTAACATTAATTTCAAATATTTTAGACATTGCTACACTATCAATTAATTTAAAAGCAGTTTTAATTACTACATTTTACAAAAAAAAATTTATGTGAAATCATTATAACATCTTTTACAAATTACAATACTAGGATCTTCAAATTGTGTTAATTTTACTATGTATACCATTAAAACGAAGCAAAAGTTATTTGACTACTGTTTGTTACTAAACTTATGATCTAAACTCTCATAAGACTGCAGACTCTACAGATATACAACATTTACAGGGGCAATATAACTCCCAGTAATTCTTAAATTTTTACTTCGAAATCATTACCTATTTATTTAAATTTTACTTTTTTTTTAATTTCAGGTTTTAACAATAAAACGCAATCTTTAAATTAAAAATTGTCTATCCTTATGATTTTAGTTTCCTTATCTAACAATCTTTATTCAGCACCATGTTTTCTACATTAAAAAAAATAACAAGATTATTTTAATGGCTTTAAGAATATATTCGTTACTTTACAATAAGAAGTACGTTAAAAAACTTATCTCATTTATAAGACTAATGTAGAAGTTCGACAACAATGTTCACAGAAAAAAATAAAATTTTGTGTTCTATCGTCATTATAATAGACTGTAATTGTTGAAAATGTAATTAGTATACGAATATTACCACCAAAATAACACAAGTAGAAAATATAGAATTTTCCAATAAAAGCCCTGTATACAAGGAATATGTGGATATTATTTAGTTGTTTCAATTTTCTGTTTTATCTCAAATTGTATTTTTGTTAAATATTTATTTATTTACAATTATTTAATTTGAAAAATGGAAGTATCAAATGTAATGTATTTTTATTTTCATTTGTATAAATATACAAATATAANCCTACCGTACAAGCAGCGCCCGCACAGGTTGCTGAAGAAGGCTATGTTGAACATCAGCCTGAAATGTTGGGCTCTCTGGGTCGGAGCGGTTCGGCAAAGTAGGCAGAGCGTAAACATGGAGAGTATAACGTCGATCACTAAGACGGACGTGACTGGAAGCACGACGAGAAGGAACAAGACATTCTGGAAGAAGGCGCCTATCCACTGCCTGGCGGGTCCAGGCTCCTGATCTCCAGCTTCTCCCCGCTGTCCTTCGTCCTTCCTGTCCGGTTCCTCCTGGGAAAAATGCCTGGGGACAACAGATCCATTTTGTTTTCAACCTCAGAACTTTTATGGCGACTCTGCAAAATACTGTGCGCAATTTGTTACTAGTTGGCCTGCCAGAACTTGGCTTGTTCGAACTGGCCAGCATAGAGGTATACTGTGTACCATATAAGAAGGCCACATTCTTGACAGTGGACAATCGCCGCGCCTTTTCGTTTATGTATCCATTCGCCATCAACTGGCGTGTCAAGAATAGGCTTTTATGTGGCGAGTCAGCACATCCAGGAGGTGCTGCTACATGTGGCAACTGGTGAACTGCTTGGGTGGTGCTGCATTCGTAAACGGAACTTGGTGGACGTGTGTAGGGTCGTTCGTAAACGCGGTACACGAAATATATGTTACTTTAAAAATTATACAGAGCTCGTGGGAAAATAAAACCATTTGTATATGCGCGTAAATACGTTATTTTAAACAACAAAACTATAATATGTTTCTGGGTGTAGTTCGGGATATGGATAACAGATGGCGTGGAAGGGCATGTTGCAACAGATAGTGCGCCTGTAACTCACAAGATGGCAGCACATGGTTGGAGAGTCTGGAAACTTTGGAATTTTTCGTTACATTTGGATACGTATCGTTTTATTGTGCATCTCATTTTGAACACCTATACATTACTATTTTATCACGAAGTTTCGTTTCTAAAACTAAAAACTGCTGTTTTATGACCACGTAAAATAAAATGTATTAATTAATCTACGAACTCTTTCTTATCCGCGTATTTTCTGCTTGTGTGATGTGCCTCGGCACTGCTCTTAGAATAGCCAACGTAATATTAACTTTTGTTCGTTCATGCATCAGCTGATACAGGATTTTGTAAATGGCACGTTATTTGTTTTGAATACATTAAAAGCCAATCACTGGCTGTCAGAATGTGGCCTTCTTATATGAAATGAACTATAGTAAGGTGGACACGCAATAAGGATAACCCNGAAATGAACTATAGTAAGGTGGACACGCAATAGGGATAACCCGGGTTCGACTCCCGCTCAAGCCAGCTTGGTTTTAGTTTTCCGTGTATTTCCGAAATAGCTCCTGACGAATCCCAAGGTAGTTTCTTAAAACAGGCAGCGGAATTCCTTTTCTGTTCGTTACTGTCGGATAAAATGGTTCCACTTCTTGTAGCCCCACTGTCCACGAGATGCTAAACTAAGCTATAAATAACAGCATGTTATTTTATCATTTATGTGTTCAGACTTTGTTAAGTCTCCCCAGACCGTATACTCCTAATTTACTCCCTAACGCTCATATATATTTTATATATTCGTGATTATCTCTTACACAGTAACATTCTCAGAAGCCATTAAATATCACAGAAATCGACTAGAACATATCATGTAATTATTTTAACACCTCTATTAGCTTGACTACTGAAAACACAGTATCTTTAGAGTATAACATGACGCCATAGCAAGTTTCTTTGACTCGTATTGAATTTGGTTATTTACAAGTTTACTAGAATAATTTTGGCATCTTAGAAAGGAATTCATGAAGTTTGGAAAATTACAACCAAAATCTCAAGTNCTGAAAACACAGTATCTTTAGAGTATAACATGACGCCATAGCAAGTTTCTTTGACTCGTATTGAATTTGGTTATTTATAAGTTTACTAGAATAATTTTGGCATCTTAGAAAGGAATTAATGAAGTTTGGAAAATTACAACCAAAATCTCAAGTTACCGACATCAGTAAGGCTACCGTAAAAGTAGTTTTAGGTAACTATTCAACTAATATTGACAACAGATGAAAGTGGCATAACTATCGCGAATAAACAAATCGCGTTACATTCGTATGTCATTTAAACTGTAGCTATACTGAGGCAAAGTAACACATTTGCGGGGTTTACACACACCTTGCTTGGACCAGGAATGCGGTTTTTGGGGCTTCCACCGCTTCTTCAACATCAGCTAATGGGGGCGCACTAGGGACTGGGTAAGGTGGATCTTCCTCCTCCCTTAAGACAGACAGTCACACTGATATGCGAGAGTTCAAGTTTATTATTTTGCAAATTACATATTTATAAATAAATGACGTAGTTTGCAATATACTTTTTATCTATCTTTTCAATTATAAAGACATTCATTTGAATATTTCTTAGGGGGTTTTTTCCCCCAGAAATGATAAATGCATTGTTGCTTTCATTTCACTCAACTTATTTAACACCAAGTGTCAAGTTTTTCAGCATGTACTCATATGANTTTGCGGGGTTTACACACACCTTGCTTGGACCAGGAATGCGGTTTTTGGGGCTTCCACCGCTTCTTCAACATCAGCCAATGGGGGCGCACTAGGGACTGGGTAAGGTGGATCTTCCTCCTCCCTTAAGACAGACAGTCACACTGATATGCGAGAGTTCAAGTTTATTATTTTGCAAATTACATATTTATAAATAAATGACGTAGTTTGCAATATACTTTTTATCTATCTGTTCAATTATAAAGACATTCATTTGAATATTTCTTAGGGGGTTTTTTCCCCCAGAAATGAGAAATGCATTGTTGCTTTCATTTCACTCAACTTATTTAACACCAAGTGTCAAGTTTTTCAGCATGTACTCATATGANGAAATGCATTGTTGCTTTCATTTCACTCAACTTATTTAACACCAAGTGTCAAGTTTTTCAGCATGTACTCATATGACTATCTCAAAATCCACAATTTTATTTTAAGGCCTTGCAGTTCTGGTTTCAAATTGTTTATCAATGTAAAACCGCAAAATACTGATACACGCAAAAGAAACTTTTATAAAGTTCTGACACTAGCAATTAAGTCTCATTGCTGCTACACAGAAAACCGATTACAAAACATTAGTGGCCATTCCCGTGAGATATTTCTCAGTATGTTTTTGTAATGAGCTAAATATAATTTTAATGTAGTGTCTGTAATTGCTGATTCCCTAGAAAAATATTTGAATGTGGTATTTTTATAGGCTACAAAAGTTGTTTGATATTTTTTTTAAACAAAAAGACGTTTTAGAATGAATCGTACGCTCAGTAAAAAATGGCGAGGTCCATAAACACCATGGATATTCCAAGACAAAGACCAAACATTAAATTACTTATGAAGATTGCATTCATAGCACTCCCCAAAAGCAAGTTTAACATGATATTGGTGCGATCATAATGAAGGCAAGTTGTGCTTTTTTGTAATGCGATTTAATTGCCAACAACTAAATGCTCACGGCCAACATCGAGAATAACAGTCGAGCAAATCATAAAGAGGAAAATACAAAACCTCAAACAACGCTAAATGCCGATTCACAATAAAATTAACACAGAGTTCTTTATGTTACCTTTTGCGTTAACCATGACTATTATTTTTTTATAAAATCGTATCTGTGCTCACATCGAAGTTAAAAAAAAAGGCTCATTTTTGATAAGTTACAATTCAGTACTACCAAATATGCTGAATCTGTGCTTTAAAAAAAAACAAGCCAGTGTACACGTGTGTGTGTTTGCAATTAAACGTACGATCATTGTTATAAACTTTAAAACATTTTCCTCTAAGTGCCAAGAATATACTTGTCTCTGACATAAAATGACTCCAATCTGCACCCCAATATTTTCAATAATCCCAGTTTTTCCAGATCGTTAATTTATTTACAATTTTAATTCACTAAAAACGAATCGTCTATAGCTATCGTGAAATTATACTTAATAAACGATGTAGTCAGAAGTTGGTAGAAATAAAAATAATACGCAAAACAAAAAAAATCGTCCTTTGAATCTGATTGGCCGAAATTACGTTACCTTACATTATGTTAAAGTTGGGTCAACTTCCCGCTTGGAAAATGTACCTTTACGTCGCTCTTAGTTCAGTGTGGATACACTGCTATGTTATCTACGTCTGTGCGTAACGACAACGCAAAGGTAACGCAACGAGCTCCGTGTTAACTTTAATGTGAATCGGTCTCAAGGCTCGAGAAGATTTCAGACATGAGAACACACAGGCGGCTATAACACCAAGCCCGAAAAATCAGAACCGTAGTTTATGTCCAGATCAGCGGCTCCACTTATCACATCAGACCTTCGATGTAGGCAGGGTTTGCCTGATGGAGGCAAAACAAAGTCGCCGAAACAAGCACGTTAGTTGCAGTTACGGAGCATGAGTGAGGATGCCGTGTGTTGACTAGTTGCTTCCGAAAATCTCTGGCTTCACTAGACGAAAGGAGTGTTCTTAAAGACCACTGCAGAACAATATGTGAATCTGAATGTACACTGAAGAGCCAAAAAAAAAAACTGGTACACTTGCCTAATATCGTGTAGCCCCCCCCCCTCCCCCCGCCGAGCACGCAGAAGTGCCGCAAGACGACGTGGCATGGACTCGACTAATGTCTGAAGGTATGAAGAAGGCATTGAAATCTGCGCCTATTTGAGAAAGGGTTACGTCTGTCGCGTTTAATGATTGTCGTCAGTCGTCGTTTGTCCCGTTCTTTCACGATCTTTTCCCGGTCGCAGCGATGTCGAAGATTTGATGTTTTACCGGATTCCCGATATTCACGGTACACTCGTGAAATGGTCGTACGCGAACATCCAAATGTTATCGCTACCTCGGAGATGCTATGTCCCATCTCTCGTGCGCCGACTATAACACCACGTTCAAACTCACTTAAATCTTGATAACCTGCCATTGTAGCAGCAGTAACCGATCTAGCTGCCGACCGCATCGCGTTACTCTGATTGGTTCCATACCTCTCTTATTTGCATACGCACGCCTATACCAGTTTGTTTGGCTCTTCCGTGTATGCCAATAGAGTAGTAGTTACACAAACATTGTGATAATAGGGCTGGATGCGGTTAATTACAAATACTCTTGACTACTAACAAAAAGTTATTTTAAGTTATATTTTCTTCCTGATTTTGTATACACTTGGTCTGTTATTTCTTCATCATATTGATAATCATTTAATCTTGTTATATCACAGTTGATCCTGGCTTTGTCTAGGAAACATTCCTCTGGGAGGGAAAACTGATTAACTAGAGTTCAAATATTTTATGACTCGACAAGTCATGCATACACCCGAACAGACAAAACACATATGTTTAGTTTTCTACATAGTAAACTTCTTCGTAAGATGGAAATTTATATAAAATATTGCCAGCCTCGCTACAAACAGTGTAGGAGAAACAGAACACCATAGATTTTAGACCTCTTGTCTCAACAAAATTTTGTACAAAATGCTGTAAGAAACACAATCTGATTAACATGTTCCGTATTACTCTGTTTTTTCAATAATATTGTAACACCAAAATGTTAGTGAGCAAATTTCGACATGAGTTATTAAATTGCAAACAAAGTATAATTAATCATTTTAAATATAGAAAAATCTTGCCTCTGATTTTTTTAAACACCCATTTCTTCCATTAGATGGTTCCAACTGTTTTCCCTCTTTGAATGCGTCTTGCATCTCTCACCTCACCCAAATTGTAAGGTTCAGAAAAACTTCCGAGAGAATGTAACAGCTCATTTCGACTGATATCTGAAACCAGAACTGACTTGTTGTTGCGGTCAACTCCACGGTGCAGGCGGCCTGCGCCGGAATGCCAACGCCTGCCGCCGTTGTGTGAACAGTCCCGTGCCAATACATGGGAATGTTTCACACGCCGATGTGTTTCATTGCGCATTCCCAGGTCAAAATCTTGTGCTGTTCCATAGATATCGATCGGTATGGGCGGTGCATTCGGGATTAATCGGTATGTATGGTATAGTCTTTATGGGCGGTATTTTCTTTACGGTTGTTATGAATAAATGATTGTGTGTGGTCGCTGTCGGTATTGTCGTTATGGTATGGCCGTTGTGGTACAATAATAAACATAGTCATTACTGATCAATTTTTTTTTTTAGTGATATGGCTATGGACACAATCAATTCTGCATTTGCCCGTTGTGCCATCGTGCAGCGAACCAAGTAGCTTGTGCTAGGCGTCGCTCCTTATCTTCCCGCTTCCTTCCAGGCTATATGAACTGTGAAGTATAAAGTCTGTTTGAAGACGTTTAAGTTATAGTGATGTTCGTTTGAAGTTAAATGTTCTTGATTGAGGTCTGTTTAATGTCGATCGAAGCGTGTTTGAGTTCTGTTTGAGATATGTTTTGTGTTCTGTTTAAGTCAGTTGAAATCAACTGAGGACATTTGAAGTATACTTGGAGGTCTACTGGTCTCTCTCCCTTTCCCCTTAACTACGGCAGTGTTGTCACGCAGTGTTGACACTTGCAGTTATTTTGAGTGATCACATTGTTTTTTTCATGTTATATCTAGTCTCTAAAGATGTTGTGCAATCGTCATAGTTGGAGGTTTTCTTTTACAAATACATCGGTATTGAAAATGTTGTTTTTTTCTGTTATAAGTATGTCTGGTTCATCATCATCATGTACACAATTTGAAATGTTTGCGAATTTTCTTTGTAAAGAATATCTAAGAAATGTAAGCAGATATTTTTTTTTTCGTGAATGCTGCCTTGGTTTTGGATTGTGTATGTGGCGACAACATCGCACCAGCAAGCAGTAGAATGATCTTCTGAGTGAGTGAGTAGGCACGAACCATTACGACTCCGTGGAAATTCACTACATGCTATCGCGAGACTTGAAGGGGCAATCCTATATTAAATCATGTTAGGTTAAAAAAAAGAGTGTTTGCTGTTGAACACCACAGAAGCGAGTGAGTAAAATTTAGTCCTTGAAGATCTCTAATCTGGGATCTGAAATGCTGTCTGTAGGTACATCATCCCCATTTTGTGCACACTCATGAATCGACTTCTGGCCACATAGCTTAGAGTTCCTAGCTCCTGTGCTTACAGGTATTCCCATATGAGTGCTTGCACAAGCGTACACACGAATGTAACTTTCGAAAGCTAAAAACAAATTCAGCTACCGGGAGAAGCGAACCAAACTGTAAGGTATACTGGGCAGGATATATTAATAATACCTGTCTGTTATTGTGTGTTATATTCAACTGATGTACACTAGCGTGTATAAATGAACACAAAGTGGATAAATTATGTAGCATAACAGCAGAACAAACAGGGAGAACCGACCTGAAGATCAATCAGGATTTCGCCTAGTGTCCAGTGTGGTATGGCATGCACATGCATTCAGCGTGTCACACTGTGGGCGTGTGCTAAGGGCATAAAGAAGGATCATGGTGTATGCTGGGCATTACAGTGTAAACTATTGCATGGAGCACATCGGGTTGAACGACATCGAGTTGCTGATGTCTGAAATTGCCAACAGACAGTTCCGTAGGTAACACATAGATGACTTTACCCGAGGTCGAATCATTAATAACCGGGAAGAATGTCGAAGAGCGGCTAGCATATGGCCCACGTGTTCGGCGTCGCACACAGCATCATATCGCGAGCTTGGGCTACATTTCGAACGACAGGAGCAGAGTAGTGATCGCCCACGAGCATCCATGGTGATGGAGGACCGGTATATTGTCCTACAGGGGAGAAGAGATTGATGGCTGACAGCAGATAGAATTTAATGATACTTGAAACACTTTAATGGACGCTCGATATCACGTTTTACCATGGCCAAGAGACTACACATAGATTCGTTGTTTATTTGGTGACCAGTATGGTGTGTGACATTGATGCCTAACCATTGTAGACCGTGTTTGCTGTCGTACTGAGAACACAAGGACTGGGGAGTTTAGCATGGGGTAGAGTGCTGTTTCAGATGGAAGCCGATGTGGTCTCACGACATATTCCAGACACCTATTCATCTGGAGAAAGTGGGGAACACGCAATCACCTCTTCAACATAGTCGAAAGACAATGGTTTGCTGGTGGCGAAGTTCTGGTTTGGGGAGCCATAATGCTTGGTGGCCGAATGGAGCTTCGCATCTTCCCAAATGCCTCTTCTGATTGCTATTGTGCTGAGGTTCCCCTTCCTTACGTGCAACTTTTCAGGGGTGCTATTGGTAATGAGGGGCTTTTCATGGAGGACAATGATACACCTCATCGTAGGCCCTACATCAGCTGTCGCAGAGCTGTTGGAGAGTGGAGATATTCCCCACATGAATAATGAAAAAGCCCATGTGGTCTCCAGACCTAAATCCAATCAAGTACACATTCGACTTTGTTAGGAGACACCCGGTAGCACACCATCAGCCATCAACAACGACTCCGCAGCCGCGAACAGCACTACAAGAGGAATGAGCTATGATGCCTCAAGAGCTCGTCGACAAGCTCAAACTGAGCATGAAGAGACTGTGCACATCCTGCATCGCAGTCAGGAGTGATCTTACCCACTACTAAGGACTGCATTTTTCCTTACCTGCCACCAGTCACATGAACTTCCTGTGTTATTTCAATGTTGTTCAACTTTCTCATACTCTTGTGTCTCGACGATGTTATGGTATGCTTTGTACCTATTAGAAGCACTGATGACCCGTCTTTAATTTTCGCACACCAGTGTATTAAATTCGTTAAAGGATAATTTGTAAATATAGCATCTTAATTGTGTTGTGGAGAACAGTGTTTGTTACCATATAGTTGTTCGCCATACATTTTATGCAGTTTTATTAGATATATGCATAACACACAATACATTCAGTGAGAGCCAATAACCAGTTTTATACTGCCAAAGATAAACAACTTCCTGTACTAAAAGGAATTATATTGTCACTATAGCAATATATATTTGGTACAAGTCTTAAAGTCACATATATTCATTAGCCCATTAAACTGCTTATATTTGAAGTTCTTAAAAAACATCAATGGAAATTGTCAAATATTTTGAAAACAATGTTGTTGAAAGAGAATTTTTCTCGATATAACGGTTTTCATGTTAACTTCATATATCTCCTAGCAGTAGAACTTACGTGTACAAGTATCCTACAAAAGGTTGACAAGAGTGTATAATTATCTGTGATGAGGTATCCTTACGACTGGGAGTCCTCGTGCGTTTACCTTGTCCCGCGGCGATCGGGTCGCCTGGCGGACTCGTCAGTGAGGAACTTGCTGCAGACGAAGGCGAGGAAGGCCATGTTGTAGGGCAGCCGGTACCGCGCGGGCGGGCCTGCAGGGTGCGCGCGGCACAGCAGGCAGCAGGTGAGCAGGGACAAGGTCACCTCGAGGAGCAGCACCAGGGTGACCGGCACCACGACCACCAGGAACAGAGCGTTCTGCCCGAAGTTGCGCAGCCACTCCATCGCGAACCAGCGTCTTGCTTCTTCCTCCGCCGGTTCGTCGTCACTGCGCTGCTGCGTTTCCTTCTCATCACGAGGCCCGCGAGGTCTGGCAACACTGCACTTTTCACGTCATCACAAAGCAGAAATGTAGGGCCAGTTTTGTAATGTAACTGAACTCCTTTTGGAATCAGCCTTCGAAAAATATATCTTGCAAATAAATTCACTTGTTTTTTTTTAAATNGGTTTTTTTTTTAATGCAAATATTGACCATAGTATTGATCTGATAGTTTAAATGTACTGTTTCAATTGCCGAACTTAAGTGAAAAATTCTGATGGGAATGGGGCACCATCAAAAAATTTACAGCCACAAAACAAGATGACAAAGAAATCGGAAGTAACAAGGATCCTAGCAGTAATCAAGTGGGAATTAAAATAAAGCTAGGAATACAGCAAGTTTCTATTTATTCTGTTTACTGCCCGCCAGGACGCACTCTTTTACGCGCAGATTTAGGTAAATTAATGAATTCTTCACCAGTTTTACTCGCTGTTGGCGATTTAAATGCTAAACATCCCGCTTGGGGCTGTCTCGCGCGTACAGCCAATGGGAATAGTTTATTTAGACACCAGGGGCAACACAATTATTGTATTAATGCGCCCAGCGAACCTACTTTTCAACCATTAATTACTCAGAGGCCCGATATACTAGATATCGTGCTTAATAAAGGCCTTAATATGACCTTACAATTAGAAGTGCTCCATGAATTGGCTTCGGACCATTATCCTGTCCGCATGTTGTTTAATAATTCTGAAACTGACAACATGCCAATTCGTAAAGTTAAAGATTATAAGAATGCGAACTGGCCAGGCTTCAAGGAATACCTGGACGATACAATAAATCTACCAGCTCTTGTCAGTACCCCCGACGAATTAGACTCTGCTGTAATTCATATCACAGAGATAATTCAGACGGGAATTGCTAATTTTGTCCCGGAAAAAACCCCGCGGACTCGCGCAGATACACTGCCTGATAATATCAGAGAGTTGATCTCGCGGAAAAACAAGCTGCGCAGGCGCTATTCTCGGTTTCGAACCAGACTAATTAAAGCCCAAATAAACGATCTTAGAGAGCGAATTGATACTGATATCAGAATCTGGCAAACAGAAATTTGGAATGATAAATTATCCCACCTAAGCACTTCAGATAATAGTCTATGGCGCATTACAAAGGCGTTTACAAAGAAGCGCGACCAAATCCCGCATCTTCAAGGCACTGCAGGCATGGCCTATTCGCCCCAGGATAAAGCTGAGGCTGTGGCCAATCATTTAGAACTAGCCTTCCAGCCCAATGCTGATCCTTCAGATCCAGCGTTTGTGGNGCCCAATGCTGATCCTTCAGATCCAGCGTTTGTGGCTCACATTCATAGGAACCTCCGAGTGCGTTTGCGGCAGCCTTCAGCTGCCGAGCCAGAACCCACGCATGACGACGAGGTTAAGAAAATTATTAAGTGAATGAAGCCACGTAAAGCACCTGGGTTTGACTCCCTGCAGGCTATAGTTCTCAAGCAACTGCCTGACAGTATACTTGAAGCCATAGCCGAGTGCATCAATGCGAGTTTTAATCTCGAACACTTCCCCACTTCCTGGAAATGTGCCTCAGTCATAGTGTTTCCTAAGCCGGGCAAAGACCCGAAGCAGTTACAGAATTACCGCCCTATTAGTCACCTCAGTTCGCTTTCTAAGATCCACGAGCGTGTTTTATTGCGGCGCCTTGAAAATCACATTCGCGTTGCTAATATTTTTCCTGACGAGCAGTTTGGCTTCAGGAAAGCTCACTCTACCGTTCATCAGCTCGTAAGACTAAGCGAGCATATAACTACTACCTTTAACTGGCGTCATTACACCGTCGCAGTATTCTTAGATGTCGAAAAGGCTTTTGACAGGGTTTTCCATGCAGGGCTATTGTATAAATTATACGAAAATAACTTCCCTGATTGCTATATTAAATTATTAGCTTCTTATTTAGACAGGCGCTCATTTACCGTTTCTATTGAGGGAGCGACCTCACAAATTAAAATCATTAGGGCAGGTGTCCCCCAGGGCAGCATATTAGGTCCAGTATTGTATAATATTTATACCCACGATATTCCGCGTCCCCCTAACTGGCATATTAATTTAGGTATTTATGCTGATGACACAGTAATTTATACGCGATCTCGCAGAGCTGAAGTTGCCACTCAGCGCGCGCAGGCACAGCTCAATGAGCTAGAGAATTATTTCCGCTTGTGGCGAATTAAAGTAAATGTGGGAAAATGCGAGTCTGTAGTTTTCACTCGAAGGAATATTCCTCCCAATCTGCCACATCTTACTCTCTTTGGGGAGGATATTCCATTCAAAGATGAGGTAAAATACCTTGGCCTCGTAATGGATAAAAAGCTGACATGGCGCCGCCATGTTGAAGCTAAGAGGAACTTAGCATATGCGCGCATGTCAGCCTTATATCCTCTTCTAGTTAGTGGCTCAGGTTTGTCACAGAATAATGGGATACGATTATATCAGACATTGATTCGCCCCATTATCACTTATGCAGCGCCCGCATGGGCGTACTGTGCACAAACTCACTTTCATTCATTACAAGTGGTGCAAAATAAATGCCTTAGGTTGGCCGCCAATGCACCCAGGTATACGCCTACTAGATGCTTGCACGCCGAATTAAAACAAGACATGCTGGACGAAGTTGTTCGCAAGCAAACCGAGCGTTTCTATCAATCTAGCGAGGTACACACAAATCCTATCATAACTGCCCTTGGGGATTATAATATAGAATTAACCCAGCGATATAAGCGGCCAAAATCACTTCTGGCGCACAGGCCCCCTTAGCCCTGTATGTAACACACAGCCAGGCCTATTATTCAAACTACTGCGCAGCTTTTAGAATAACTATGTTAGTATAGATTCACTTGTCATTAAATTAATTAAATAAATGCGTATATAATAATAACTAATTATTGGAGCTGTATGTTTGTGTGTCAGACCTTCAGTCTGACACGCGGGAGTAATCCTAACGATGACTGCAGACTCTATAGAATATACTAGCTTAACTATCAACCACTTTATAGCTGGCTGACTCATAGTATAAGACGACTATTTATCCCTTCTGGATACAATATAGGTATTATAATACTCTTATCAGCAGCGCTGTATGCCTGTGTGCCCGACCTTCAGTCAGCATACGGGAGTAATCCTATCGATGGCTACAGGCTGCATATAATATATAATGTTAGCATATTTCATCTCAAGTTTCTAAGAGTCTTGACTCGTAGTACTTGAACAGTCCTCGTGGACTTATATTAAGTTAAGGTTAAGTAGGCTAAGACTAACCGCATCTTTCAGGCATATTACCATCTTTTGAAGAATTATGAAAAAGTCGGTCGGTGCTAGCTTGCTGGCACTCACTGACAGCTAATTCTATTTTTCGTTTAAGTTTCAGGATCTACTGGGGATCCGGATTCGGGGGGGACCTGCCCAATTGCGCTCTCCCCCCACCAGAGTGATGCGCAAGTGTTACTCTGGTTAAACCCAGCGCCCATTGAAAGACAGTTCCCGCCCCCTCTCTACTAGCATTTTTTCCTATCATAATAAAGAGCATGATTCCTATCCTCTGTCTCCTGTAGCATTTTCTGTAAACATGATAATGCACGAAGCAATTTTTTAATTCTTTCCTGTCGAAAGGGTTTTTACGGTGCCTATGCCGGTTTTTCCCTTTCTCTTCTAACTATAGTTTAGCTATAAGTACACTTAGGGAGGTTGTCATGGCCACAATCTGGCCATGGCAGCCCAATCCCTCTTTGCCGTGATGCATGTCTCCTTGCATGATACTCCCTTCCTTGTAGGCGTATGGGTGCCTAGCCCTGAGACGCACTTAACCCCCGTCCCTACCGCGGGCTCACATAACACTTAGTTTTAGAGTAGTTAGTGAAAAAAAAATCGACAGCAGTAGTTGTTCGGAAATGGACACATTCCACTAGAACCATCAAATGAATCTAGCTACCTATTGACATTAATTGTAAGTATAACGAAATGACTGGAGTATGTTGGCAATGCCCTTGAAAAAAAAAACAGTGGTATTTATTTTACACATTATAAAGAATGTGACATTTAAATTGGCGGCTATCGAAACTGGCTTCTTTTAATTTTATGTACATTGGAGTAGGATTTGTCCCAACAGAAATATATTTCGTTTTAATAACTTAAAAATATTATTTTAAAAATGCATGAATGGTAAGTAGTTTTGGGCTCTTAAGTTATGTTCTATCTACAGCGGAAGCGCTGAGATCGAATAAGTTATTAAGTAGGGTTTCCAATATTACTCAATTACCATGAATCAAAAATAATAATTCGTGCTGACTTCTCTAAGGCACTCATTCAAGAAGAGCAGCCAGAAGGAAATAACTTCACCAGCCACCTTCACATTTACTCTGACATTACATATATAAGGTCATTAGAATGAAAATTTTCTTCGGGTGCAATGGAACCAGGGAAAGCTGCCAAATGGGAATTGGCGTAACAAGCAAGGGAGAGGCACAAGTGAAACAAATCAAGAGGAAGTAAACATGCAAGACTAAGAAAATGTGTACTGGAGAATTTTTACCATTGCTTCTGCCTGCACTCTGAGTCATTGGGGGGGTCTAACTGGAGACACGAGCGGTATCGTTCAAGCCACCAACATAGCATCGAAAGAACCTTATCAGTTATAGGAGGCCCGAAAGTACAATGCAAACATGGAAGCTGTTGCCATGGGGGAGAATTGCCAAGGTCTTTAAATAAAATCGTATTCATTATGAGGCGGAAATGTGAAAAAGTGATGCATCAGGAGGTGATCATGGATTCACTGCCTAAAATACAATTAACAAATGTTAATTTACAACTATACACTTGAAAATGAAAAATACCGCATTTGAAGAGAGTTATTGTGAGAGACGAAATGCCATCAAAACCAAATGTAATAAATGCACCATAATTATATGGTACACACTTGGTATCATATGTAAAACGAGGTAAACATGCATACTCTAGTAACAGTTTCGGTAATTTGCATCCTCCACCCGAACTCTGGTAGTACCTATGTGGCGCAGTCTCATTGACATATAACTGTGAGATGGAACATGTGCTAAACACATGAAACTGCAGACATTTGTAACTATATTTCCTTGCCTGATCAATAAGTAAATTTAATAAAATGCTTAAACAACGATCGCGAACCATTTGTCATGTCGATAACACTTACCTTGACATTGTGTGGCTCTAAACTGTGTGCAATACACTTCCCACCAGTCGACCTGGAGAGGAAACTGTGCATTGGCCTGGTCGATTTTCAAATGTATAATGCGGATACCGAACATCGATGAAAAAAAATCTGTAAACTGTACCTCCTGAAAAGTGGNACAGTGTAGCTCTAAACTGTGTGCAATACACTTCCCACCAGTCGACCTGGAGAGCAAACTGTGCATTTGCCTGGTCGATTTTCAAATNTCGCAAGCAAACCGAGCGTTTCTATCAATCTAGCGAGGTACACACAAATCCTATCATAACTGCCCTTGGGGATTATGATATAGAATTAACCCAGCTATATAAGCGGCCAAAATCACTTCTGGCGCACAGGCCCCCTTAGCCCTGTATGTGACACACAGCCAGGCCTATTATGCAAGCTACTGCGCAGCTTTTAGAATAACTATGTTAGTATAGATTCACTTGTTCATTAAATTAATTAAATAAATGCGTATATAATAATAACTAATTATTGGAGCTGTATGTTTGTGTGTCAGACCTTNATAAATGCCTTAGGTTGGCCGCCAATGCACCCAGGTATACGCCTACTAGATGCTTGCACGCCGAATTAAAACAAGACATGCTGGACGAAGTTGTTCGCAAGCAAACCGAGCGTTTCTATCAATCTAGCGAGGTACACACAAATCCTATCATAACTGCCCTTGGGGATTATNCCGCCAATGCACCCAGGTATACGCCTACTAGATGCTTGCACGCCGAATTAAAACAAGACATGCTGGACGAAGTTGTTCGCAAGCAAACCGAGCGTTTCTATCAATCTAGCGAGGTACACACAAATCCTATCATAACTGCCCTTGGGGATTATAATATAGAATTAACCCAGCGATATAAGCGGCCAAAATCACTTCTGGCGCACAGGCCCCCTTAGCCCTGTATGTAACACACAGCCAGGCCTATTATTCAAACTACTGCGCAGCTTTTAGAATAACTATGTTAGTATAGATTCACTTGTCATTAAATTAATTAAATAAATGCGTATATAATAATAACTAATTATTGGAGCTGTATGTTTGTGTGTCAGACCTTCAGTCTGACACGCGGGAGTAATCCTAACGATGACTGCAGACTCTATAGAATATACTAGCTTAACTATCAACCACTTTATAGCTGGCTGACTCATAGTATAAGACGACTATTTATCCCTTCTGGATACAATATAGGTATTATTATACTCTTATCAGCAGCGCTGTATGTCTGTGTGCCCGACCTTCAGTCAGCATACGGGAGTAATCCTATCGATGGCTACAGGCTGCATATAATATATAATGTTAGCATATTTCATCTCAAGTTTCTAANGCGTAGTGGGGGGACCTGCCCAATTGCGCTCTCCCCCCACCAGAGTGATGCGCAAGTGTTACTCTGGTTAAACCCAGCGCCCATTGAAAGACAGTTCCCGCCCCCTCTCTACTAGCACTTTTATCCCATCATAATAAAGAGCATGATTCCTATCCTCTGTCTCCTGTAGCATTTTCTGTTAAATATGATAATGCATGAACCATTTTTTAATTCTTTCCTGTCGAAAGGGTTTTTACGGTGACTATGCCGGTTTTTCCCTTTCTCTTCTAACTATAGTTTAGCTATAAGTACACTTAGGGAGGTTGTCATGGCCACAATCTGGCCATGGCAGCCCAATCCCTCTTTGCCGTGATGCATGTCTCCTTGCATGATACTCCCTTCCTTGTAGGCGTATGGGGCCTAGCCCTGAGACGCACTTAACCCCCGTCCCTACCGCGGGCTCACATAACACTTAGTTTTAGAGTAGTTAGTGAAAAAAAATCGACAGCAGTAGTTGTTCGGAAATGGACACAGTCCACTAGAACCATCAAATGAATCTATCTACCTATTGACATTAATTGTAAGTATAACGAAATGACTGGAGTATGTTGGCAATGCCCTTGAAAAAAAAACAGTGGTATTTATTTTACACATTATAAAGAATGTGACATTTAAATTGGCGGCTATCGAAACTGGCTTCTTTTAATTTTATGTACATTGGAGTAGGATTTGTCCCAACAGAAATATATTTCGTTTTAATAACTTAAAAATATTATTTTAAAAATGCATGAATGGTAAGTAGTTTTGGGCTCTTAAGTTATGTTCTATCTACAGCGGAAGCGCTGAGATCGAATAAGTTATTAAGTAGGGTTTCCAATATTACTCAATTACCATGAATAAAAAATAATAATTCGTGCTGACTTCTCTAAGGCACTCATTCAAGAAGAGCAGCCAGAAGGAAATAACTTCACCAGCCACCTTCACATTTACTCTGACATTACATATATAAGGTCATTAGAATGAAAATTTTCTTCGGGTGCAATGGAACCAGGGAAAGCTGCCAAATGGGAATTGGTGTAACAAGCAAGAGAGAGGCACAAGTGAAACAAATCAAGAGGAAGTAAACATGCAAGACTAAGAAAATGTGTACTGGAGAATTTTTACCATTGCTTCTGCCTGCACTCTGAGTCATTGGGGGAGTCTAACTGGAGACACGAGCGGTATCGTTCAAGCCACCAACATAGCATCGAAAGAACCTAATCAGTTATAGGAGGCCCGAAAGTACAATGCAAACATGGAAGCTGTTGCCATGGGGGAGAATTGCCAAGGTCTTTAAATAAAATCGTATTCATTATGAGGCGGAAATGTGAAAAAGTGATGCATCAGGAGGTGACCATGGATTCACTGCCTAAAATACAATTAACAAATGTTAATTTACAACTATACACTTTAAAATGAAAAATACCGCATTTGAAGGGAGTTATTATGAGAGACGAAATGCCATCAAAACCAAATGTAATAAATGCACCATAATTATATGGTACACACTTGGTATCATATGTAAAACGAGGTAAACATGCATACTCTAATAACAGTTTCGGTAATTTGCATCCTCCACCCGAACTCTGGTAATACCTATGTGGTGCAGTCTCATTGACATATAACTGTGAGATGGAACATGTGCTAAACACATGAAACTGCAGACATTTGTAACTATATTTCCTTGCCTGACCGATAAGTAAATTGGATAAAATGCTTAAACTACAATCGGGAACCATTTGTCATGTCGATAACACTTACTTTGACATTGTGTAGCTATAAACTGTGTGCAATACACTTCCCACCAGTCGACCTGGAGAGCAAACTGTGCATTTGCCTGGTCGATTTTCAAATNCTAAACTGTGTGCAATACACTTCCCACCAGTCGACCTGGAGAGCAAACTGTGCATTTGCCTGGTCGATTTTCAAATGTATAATGCGAAACCGAACATCGATGAAAAAATCTGTAAACTATACCTCCTGAAAAGTGGCAATGTCCCCGATGAGGTGCTTCTGCCTATAGGCTCTTATTAAATAGCCGACAGTGTAAGTTAAATCAAATATTCGCTGTCTGCCAACTTCGAACTACGTGGATATCCCAATACTCTAAAGAGTGTCATCAGATGCAATTAAACTATCGACTTTATGAAACTGGATACCATTGGACTGATGCTGGGTTTCGAGTCATGCATATACAATGCTGGCAAAATACACAAGTCGTCGAGGCGCATAAACATCTTGCTGGTTAATGTGATATGAAATGCTGTAATTTTGCCAGTGGTATATACATCAAAGACAGGCCGTGCAATATGCTACGCAAGTTTTTCTATGGTCCCTCCAGGTTTTAAAATAGCAGTGGTACCGCAAAGCATCATTAATATTCCTGTCATTTTGCAAACAGAGCACACAAGGTAGTTGTGGCAGTCGTCGACCAGCATGGAGAGTTGCTGAACTTTCTAAACAAGAAATCACGCTACACTTGCATTTGAGACTATAAGAATAAGACTGACAGAAACCAGAATCAATAAAACTAAGTGATGTGAAAAACCTGCTATCAATTCACAGCAGGTCACCAAGGTCACATGCAAACAAGATCTTCCTCTGCAGTCTAGGCTTCGAAGTCGATCGCCATGGAAGATTACCTAAACATCGAATAGCCAGCCATTCTTGAAGACAGTGTGACAAAGATGTGTGACCTGCTCACGATGCCGACGGAATTCGCCGAAGACTACAAACACATTATCATAAATTTGAAACAAGAATTAACGCTGCTTATAGCCAATACACATGCAGATACCATCGTGGGTAAGGGAGAAATACCTGGAGGTTGTGAAATTGAAGCTACAGACTATCGAATGTATGCTACCGCGTATTCAATTGAGCACCGCCGAACATATAAAGATGCTGAAGAATATGGAAGATGGCAAAAACATCGATGTGGCTTTCGGGTCGTGGAGTCTCTAAACATACCCCAGATTACCTCCAAGCCAGCACATAACTGGTTGGTAAATTCCAGCTTCGCTTCTGTAAAACTGAGGTATCATCGGGCTAAAGACCAGGTGCCAGTACAATAAGAAAACAAGTTGTTCTCAGTTCGATACATGTGAAATAGAAAATGTTAAAAACATTATCGAAAAGTAAAAGCTATATGCGGACATGAACATGAAATTTTAAAATATGCAGTACCTTCTGGCATATCGGGTGTACACTCAATTCCAAAAAATGCATATAATGGACTTACTCAGTCCCGATATTGAGCCCTATTTCTTTCAAGAGTATGGCCCTGTACATGGTATTCGATGTGAGTAAACAGGATCTAAACTAGAATGTGATCGTCTGGAGGATCGAATTCACGACTCTTTGAAATGTTCCTGTGCACACTTATGCTTTCTGCCTGATACTTAATGACCAACTCCTATCGTACGAATGCCGATACAAGAACATCACAATACTGTCGTGAGCACTGTGGGAAATATGTAAATATGATTGCTCACACACAATATCTGTTTATTCGCCTTCGAGCAACACCAGCATGAAGATGTATTGCAATCTGCAGGGTTTCCAGAGAGAAAATGGCTTAGTGCTCAAGGAGATCGCAGTGGCCCATGAAGATGGTGGAAAGATGCGGATGAGAACAGGGTCCTTCAGACCACTGTACTTTTTTGAAACTCTTGAACAAGAAGAGCAAGAAAACCAATGAATGGTTAAAAGAGTACTACGAATGATTGGAATGGGATGAAGGCAAGATTCCGTACTATCAAGTGGAAAATGTGTTCCCCGATATGCTCCTGCAAATCCGAAGGCCACGATTTATGTGTGAGGACCTGAGCAGAAAAAATGGCTAAGCGATTAGTGTAAATTGAAGTGAAATCACTGACGTACATGCCAAGTATGAATTCCTTCGCTTCGTAAACTTGTTAAAGTGTATGGCGAGCCACATCTTCACATTTAAGAAAGAGAAATGAGGGATGCGATTGGTACAAATAACAACACCTTTGGGAGGTTGTCAGTTCGTCGACGAAAGAGTACATACCACCTCATCTATCTTCTGCAGCTTCGCTTCTAAGGCCCGGTTGCCCCATTAACAAGCTTGAACCAAGATAGAATGATCTTGGTTTTCCCTCAATCTCTAGTTGGAACCGAGTTTTATTGAAAATGCGTTGCACCAACTTAATCGACTCGAGTTCCGATCGTAGATCATCCGATCTTGATTCAAACTGTAGGAGCGATAGTTAGAATGAAAGACAAGTTTCTATTGGCTGTTTTGTTTCATGATATCAGAGAGAAATTTCTTTCCCATGTAAAACCATTTCACTGTGTTGGTTGCTTTGATGTTTACCAACTACAGGCTTGTGTACCGCGAAATCGCGGAAACAAAATTATGGTTGTGAAGGGGGTAATGTTATTATTGTCTGGATAAGTTTGATAGAAAGTGGCTTCATTTACTGTTCTCTATTTGGTTGTACAGACAAAGTACGATGAGAAAAGAAACATACTCATATACTTCAAATGGATTTGACCGTGAAAGATAAATTCTTTGCCATGGTAGTAGTACGGATATCTTCGTTCGATGACAAGGGCTGAAGGGCTGTGGTGCCGTGGTGCTGTCCGCAATCTTCGATGACATCACAGTCGCCATCTTGGTAGGCATCACTGCCACTGGCCGTTATCNGCCGTGGTGCTGTCCGCAATCTTCGATGACATCACAGTCGCCATCTTGGTAGGCATCACTGCCACTGGCCGTTATCTTGGTAAGCATCACAATCACCATCCACCATTTTGTTTTCATCTGCCATCTTGGCACAGCCACCATCCGCCATCTTGGTAGGTGTGGCCGCAGCCATGTCGGTCGGTGCAGTCCATCTTGGTAGGCATCACAGCCACCATCCGCCATATTGTTTACAGTAGTTCCTTCATCGCCTGCTAGGGGCGCTGATGTCGCTCTCGCTCGGCTGCCATGTTTATTCTAGAGTTGGCTGCTAGGGGTGCTGTTTTTTTAATTTCAGAGCTTAAAATGTCGTCTGGAGGACATACGGAAGAAAGCCCTGAAATCTAATGCTCTGGCTCGACGGTTCCTACGATCGTACACATCTCGCAATAATGAAACGATGTGTGGGTATACAGGCATGATGATATATGATTCCTCAGTGCTGATGAAATACAGTTTCTACCAGGTGAGATAATCCAAGTAGGCGATTACAAGAAGCGTGGAACGCCCGGGCTTTACGAACTTCTATTTCGTAAGGAGCCCAGGGAGTTTAAAGAATCCGACCTGCTGGAAAACAAGCTGGTGCTGAAACTCACGCACGCGATTTACCAAGATAACAATCCCGAGACTGGTGATTATAAGGACAAAGATCACGAAAAAATCGACATTCTTCAGACCTCTTCAGTGGCCTAGCACTCAAAAGTGGGGATGGTGTGAAGAAGATAGATGGTGACAAGAACATCAACTACGTGTTTTGGGATGACCCGAACGAACTGGTGGATAGACTACGACTACTGATCGCTTCGCAAAGGGATGGAAATTGCTCGCACACCAACGAGATAATATCCATCATTGAAGAACTGAAGGAGGGAGGCTATATACGATGAGTCGGACGGGAATCGCCCACGAACTGCTTGCGGCCCCCAAGCGCAACTACCGTAGTCGCAAGGTCATGATTTGTGGGATGAACGACCTGTTTCAAATCGACCTTGTCGAGATGATACCGTTATGGTCGGGTCAACAAAGGCTACAAATACATGTTGACAGTCATCGATTCCTATAGCAAATTCGCCTGGGCCAGGCCGGTNTCATGATTTGTGGGATGAACGACCTGTTTCAAATCGACCTTGTCGAGATGATACCGTTATGGTCGGGTCAACAAAGGCTACAAATACATGTTGACAGTCATCGATTCCAATAGCAAATTCGCCTGGGCCAGGCCGGTCAAGTCGAAAAATGCACATGACGTCACCGAGGCCATGGCGGATGTATTGCGCGAAGGACTCATCCCGACCAATTTGCAAACCGACCAGGGCAAGGAATTCTACAATGCAAAGTTCAAACCTTGAAGAAGAAACATAACATAAATCATTATTCCGTGTACAGCAATCTCAAAGCATCTATCGTCGAGAGGTTCAACAGGACTCTGAAGGGCAAAATGTGGAAGCATTTCGCGGCGAATGGCAGCTACAAGTGGCTTGAGCTACTGCCGAAACTCGTCGGCGAGTATAATTGTACAGTGCACTCCACCACTCGCATGAAGCCGGGAGATGTCAAGGATGACTCCTTGGTTGGGATTGTGTATGCTGTGCCGAAGAGGAAAGACCCACGCATGACTAAAGCCAAAATCGGCGACCTGGTGCGTATCTCCAAACAGAAAGACGATTTCGAGAGAGGGTTCACAGCGAATTGGAGCCCCGAACTGATTCGTGTGTGACGTATACGCAACTACGCTCCGAGGACCTACTATCTCGAAGATCTGAACACCGTACCCATCTATTGCGGCTTCTACACAGAGAACCTTTTTATTGCATTTTGCATGCTGATTACTAACATTTAATGTCACATTGCTTCAAGTGCAGGGTTACGAAGTTCTAAGCAATTGGAGGGTGCCAACCCCTATTTAATGTATGAAGGTTTATACTCTCCCTACCACCGTTTTTTATGGTAGCGTGCCGTGTAGACGTTTACCTGTATGCCAATTTTCGTTGCCTGATCGCAAGTTCTTTCCAATGTATCGTTGCATAACACATTTCCAGTCGCAACATGCCAGGTGGTCTACCTCCCTCAGAAATCACTTTAGGCCTTATGTAGTATATATGTTTCCTTATTTATCTGTCGAAAGGATTCCGCTCAAGCCGGGTTAGCATACATTAACGACTCACTTTGTATACTTCTATGTTGTATGGTGATCGTACAAAAGTGCCGGTATTTGCATGTGCAATGTGTGGTAACTTGACTGAGCATTTTGCGTACTCAAGTGAGAACTCGCCTTTAGCACAAGGAAAACCNCATGTGCAATGTGTGGTAACTTGACTGAGCATTTTGCGTACTCAAGTGAGAACTCGCCTTTAGCACAAGGAAAACCCAGAATATAACAAGACTACATTCTCAGTGGTGTTTGTTTCCTTGGGATTTTTTTTTGAACGCCTACAACTTAAATAGAAAATCTTAAAATCAGTGTTTTCTAAACCTGATCTGCAACAAATGAAAAAGAAAACCTCTAAGATCTGGTTTTGCTTGGCATGCATTAGAAACACTCGCGCGCGCGTGTGTGTGTATATATATATATATATATATATATATATATAGACACACACACATACAATATGAAGTAAAATATTTCCGCGCCATTACAAGTCCCAAAAATATGTACGCTGAAAATTAAATTGGAAAGTATTATAATAAATATTCCCACAACAACTGTTCTTAATTTTCTACAAGGCACCTGGTACACTAGATAAAAGCCACAACCATTCGCAATGAATCCGTTGTTACTATAATTTTTTTCTAAAAATACACATTTAAAGTAAAAAATTTCGCCGACCGGTCACTGCTACTTGAAATCCGTGGTTGCGACTCGGCTACCAGCGTGAGGGATAAAACCAACAAAAACAGAGCGCCTTTAAATTGAGCATTGCGCAGCGTAAATCAAGAGTCACCATCGCTGTATATATCTTCCGTGGGCGACGTCTCCTATCTTGGATGGCCGAGCTCCAAACAGTTATTTTCAGGGGAGACGTGAATTCACCGGCAGACACGCACACGCATTTGCCACGCATGTCGGGTCATCTTACTCCATCAAAATGGGCATTCAAGCCTTGCAGGATAAATGCAGTCTCTAGCAAAAAAAATAATGCCTCGGTTTCTGGCATCATTCATCCGCTCTCGGCTCCGTAATGCGGTACGTAAGGTAGAGTGCACAATCTGCTGCCGTGGCTATACTAACTCCGACACAACGTACTAAACTAAAGATGAGGTAGAGCGATCACGCTGGCTGCGCACAACCAATCTCCGTGTTCAAACATTGAACTGCTTTTCTGCCAACACGACAACAAGAAGTCACTCATATAACTAATAAGCCTACTTTCCTCAACATGGGTGCAATTAATTTTTAAAAAATGTTCTTTAAAGCTGAGTTGGTAGGTACGACTTGACTTCTCTTTGAAAGCAGTAAGATTAAAAATGAAAGCAGAAACGTATAGAACAGTAGTGAGACATTTAGAAATACACACGTGCCTTACCGGGACTTGAACCCAGAAAACCTCGTACAATAACCTAGCGTGCAATGCCCTGCATTATGCAGGTCGGATTCTGAGGATAAAATTCGGATTAAATCAGTCTAATGTTTCGAATGATAGGGTTTACTTACCTAAAATATTTAGAGGACCGTCATTATGAAAATGAGTGAATGAGCCACGTAAAACATTTAAGTTTACATGGCCTGTTGTAGCGCTACTAGTGTGAAGAATTTGGTGAAATTTGGTTCACGCGTTAAAAAATTTAAAGGAGTGGGGTGGCATACACGCACAGACACACATCGCAACCACACGCAGGCACACACACGCAGCATACACACACACATATACACACAAACACACAGACAGGAAAGCCTTACTTTCCTTCGGGAAGTATGTTAAAAAGCCGTGGGTACGAATTTTAGGTTAGAACACTGTTTAGTAAATAAGTGCTTTGAGATGTTTAGTACTTCCTCTAACCAAATTGTAATGCAGTTTGATTAAATTCAAATTGTTAAAGTTATTTTATCCACATAAAAGGGCTTGTCATTTAAAAATTAAGATATAAACAAATACTTTCATCATTGTTGACCATATGACAGTTGTGTTGCTCTGAGGCAGGCCAGTGTTGGGTAAATGCACAGGAGANTGTTGCTCTGAGGCAGGCCAGTGTTGGGTGAATGCGCAGGAGGTGAGTAATCGGTCTACCTTGTCTTTAGTGTATGCAATGTACTCTTTGGACGAGGAACAGAAATTCACTGAACGGATACCAACGTCCAAGAGCCAGTTTAGTTACAGTCTATTAACGGTTTCTTCACACTTTTAGAATCAAACCTTTGAAAAATCACACCATATATAACGCGTTTGGTTGTTTCTTAATCAAGTTGTGTATAAGAAGGGTTTTATACTTGTGTTAGCATAAAAGTACCTTATTTCTCGTTAAATTGAAATGTTATTAATATTTTACTTATAAATTATAATCTAGTTAATATGAATTAAAACAGTGAGAAAATAGTTGTGTTGGTAATGAGTAAGAAATTATTCTTATGCAAAATATTACCAATGCGGTGCTTTGTCTCTTTCTAGACTCGGACAAACTTCATGTTTGCACGGGGCGGAAGCATATCGCGGAAGTCGAAATTTAGCAAGGCCTTGAGAAAAGTCGGAAGTAATCGTGAATGGAATAGATTTTAATTATTTGCACGTCCTTTCATCGCACCTGACGTAGCCACGCAGTCGACCGCCGCGAAACCCTTCGCTAACGATTTTACGTTGGCGGAAGGCTGAGCAGGCAAGGAACATTTTGTATTACTGCACACGAGAACTCGTAATATCTGTGACATAGAGTTGTTGCTAGTTTTGCGCATAGTTTAAAGATGAGGCAGACCGATCTCGCATTCAAATGAAAGCGCTTGCTTGTCTTTTGAAAATCGAGATATGTCTAACAAACGCGTTCATCATTGTTGATCACGTGACACTGACAGTTGCGTTCCTTTGGGGTAGGTCGGTGTTGGTTACGTGAGCAGGAGACGAATTATCAGTCTGCGTCATCTTTACTCTATGGTTGCATGTACCTTGCCTCTTCTGCGANACAGTCTCTAGCAAAAAAAATAATGCCTCGGTTTCTGGCATCATTCATCCGCTCTCGGCTCCGTAATGCGGTACGTAAGGTAGAGTGCACAATCTGCTGCCGTGGCTATACTAACTCCGACACAACGTACTAAACTAAAGATGAGGTAGAGCGATCACGCTGGCTGCGCACAACCAATCTCCGTGTTCAAACATTGAACTGCTTTTCTGCCAACACGACAACAAGAAGTCACTCATATAACTAATAAGCCTACTTTCCTCAACATGGGTGCAATTAATTTTTAAAAAATGTTCTTTAAAGCTGAGTTGGTAGGTACGACTTGACTTCTCTTTGAAAGCAGTAAGATTAAAAATGAAAGCAGAAACGTATAGAACAGTAGTGAGACATTTAGAAATACACACGTGCCTTACCGGGACTTGAACCCAGAAAACCTCGTACAATAACCTAGCGTGCAATGCNGACATTTAGAAATACACACGTGCCTTACCGGGACTTGAACCCAGAAAACCTCGTACAATAACCTAGCGTGCAATGCACTGCATTATGGAGGTCGGATTCTGAGGATAAAATTCGGATTAAATCAGTCTAATGTTTCGAATGATAGGGTTTACTTACCTAAACTATTTAGAGGACCGTCATTATGAAAATGAGTGAATGAGCCACGTAAAACATTTAAGTTTACATGGCCTGTTGTAGCGCTACCAGTGTGAAGAATTTGGTGAAATTTGGTTCACGCATTAAAAAATTTAAAGGAGTGGGGTGGCATACACGCACATACACACATCGCAACCACACGCAGGCACACACACGCAGGCATACACACACACATATACACACAAACACACAGACAGGAAAGCCTTACTTTCCTTCGGGAAGTATGTTAAAAAGCCGTGGGTACGAATTTTAGGTTAGAACACTGTTTAGTAAATAAGTGCTTTGATATGTTTAGTACTTCCTCTAACCAATTTGTAATGCAGTTTGATTAAATTCAAATTGTTAAAATTATTTTATCCACATAAAAGGGCTTGTCATTTAAATATTAAGATATAAACAAATACTTGCATCATTGTTGACCATATGACAGTTGTGTTGCTCTGAGGCAGGCCAGTGTTGGGTGAATGCGCAGGAGGTGAGTAATCGGTCTACCTTGTCTTTAGTGTATGCAATGTACTCTTTGGACGAGGAACAGAAATTCACTGAACGGATACCAACGTCCAAGAGCCAGTTTAGTTATTATCTATTAACGATTTCTCCACACTTTTAGAATCAAACCTTTGAAAAATCACACCATATATAACGTGTTTGGTTGTTTCTTAATCAAGTTGTGTGTAAGAAGCGTTTTATACTTGTGTTAGCATAAAAGTACCTTATTTCTCGTTAAATTGAAATGTTATTAATATTTTACTTATAAATTATAATCTAGTTAATATGAATTAAAACAGTGAGAAAATAGTTGTGTTGGTAATGAGTAAGAAATTATTCTTATGCAAAATATTACCAATGCGGTGCTTTGTCTCTTTCTAGACTCGGACAAACTTCATGTTTGCACGGGGCGGAAGCATATCGCGGAAGTCGAAATTTAGCAGGGCCTTGAGAAAAGTCGGAAGTAATCGTGAATGGAATAGATTTTAATTATTTGCACGTCCTTTCATCGNTTTAGCAGGGCCTTGAGAAAAGTCGGAAGTAATCGTGAATGGAATAGATTTTAATTATTTGCACGTCCTTTCATCGCACCTGACGTAGCCACGCAGTCGACCGCCGCGAAACCCTTCGCTAACGATTTTACGTTGGCGGAAGGCTGAGCAGGNCACCTGACGTAGCCACGCAGTCGACCGCCGCGAAACCCTTCGCTAACGATTTTACGTTGGCGGAAGGCTGAGCAGGCAAGGAACATTTTGTATTACTGCACACGAGAACTCGTAATATCTGTGACATAGAGTTGTTGCTAGTTTTGCGCATAGTTTAAANCATTTTGTATTACTGCACACGAGAACTCGTAATATCTGTGACATAGAGTTGTTGCTAGTTTTGCGCATAGTTTAAAGATGAGGCAGACCGATCTCGCATTCATATGAAAGCGCTTGCTTGTCTTTTGAAAATCGAGATATGTCTAACAAACGCGTTCATCATTGTTGATCACGTGACACTGACAGCTGTGTTCCTTTGGGGTAGGTCNTGTCTAACAAACGCGTTCATCATTGTTGATCACGTGACACTGACAGCTGTGTTCCTTTGGGGTAGGTCAGTGTTGGGTACGTGAGCAGGAGACGAATTATCAGTCTGCGTCATCTTTACTCTATGGTTGCATGTACCTTGCCTCTTCTGCGAATGTAATTCTCGGTGTCTCGACCACTTCCACCACAGCATCAGCCAGCGCAGGTGGACTGGGGACTGGACCGAGAGTTGCTTCTGCCCTGAAGTCAGAGAGTCCAGTCCTTCATTCAAGTATGTGTGTAGGATTTAAGTAAGCGTTTTTCAACCACAGAACTTCTCTCCTCTAAGTCACATCAACATAACATTTTACCAAGGTGTTTTTTTTATATATATATTTAATTTTATTTTACATTAAGACTGATACATTTTTCACAAATATGTAAACGCCTTTTTATGGTGTTCCCGAATGATACGAACTTAAATCCTTAGCTTCTTAACAATTTAAAAATATTAATGAATTTTTTCCCCTTATTTGGAACTAATTCTTTATGATTTTTAATGCGTCGGAAATATTTTGGATATATTTTGTACACTTACACAACAATTTTCTGCAATTACATAATTTATTATTTCCTGTTTACATAATTTATTTATTCTCAATTTTTATATTTATTAATGAAGTATATTTTTAAATAAATATGTAGTAAAACCAAATATGTATTGTTTATTTTTTAAATTTCTATTATTAATTATAACATTTATTTTTAACGTTTCTAAAAAAAATATTTTTTTTATATGTATAATTGATCAGCGGCTCACTGGGCTGAATAACTTTACTTAGTTATATTAAANGCGTCGGAAATATTTTGGATATATTTTGTACACTTACACAACAATTTTCTGCAATTACATAATTTATTATTTCCTTATTACATTATTTATTTTTTCTCCATTACATATATTTATTTAAAAAGTATATTTTTAAATAAATGTGTAATAGAGGCAAATATTTTTTAATAATTTTTTTATTAGTAATTATAACATTTATTTTTAACGTTTATAAAAAATATTTCTATTATATGTGTAATGGATCAGCGGCTCACAGAGTTGAATAACTTTACTGAGTTATATTAAACTGTTAAAATCAATTTTGATATATTTTGTTATTTATTAAGGTTATAAATTTTACAGTTTAATACGTGACATACACAGAGTGATCCTGAACTCCAGGTAATAACTTTTTGAGATGATTTGTTATGGAAAATGGAGTAGAAATCATAATAAGACATGTAATGCTGTTATTAAGGCAGCAACATGTCCTTGAGGATTGTGAACTCAAGGTAGTTATTGGCAAAATGTCAGAAACAACGTGATATTAAACTACATATTCCTGAATTGTTAGCCTGGTTTGATATCTGTCATCTGCGAACATTTGGCGAATGATAACATCGCCCATCATCAGGAAATTAGGGGGCGCCGTGTTATTAACTAACAAAAATGTATTCCTCATGGATTTTTATCTATGATTGCGACGTAATCATCTGTAATTTAAATTAACACAATACCTTGCTTTGATGACACTCGGGTGAACGGCTCCCGCGAAAAATTGCAACGAATGACAAGGTGCCGTACGTAAAGCAATAGATAAACCGATGTAAAAAAAACGTGAAATACTGGAACTGGATGCCATAGGAGAAGACCAAACTATAACATTTCGATAAGAAAGCGAATGATTGCCTCATCAAAATTACAAGGTTGGTATCAAGCGACTAGAGTACTCAGATGCTTACAGTAAAGAATAGGCTTTATCAGAACTAGTTACGCAGTGGAGCCAACTTTAATGTGGCAGAAAAAGAGTTTCAGACAAAGGAAAAGCTTCACGTCACAATTTCTCAAACTCTCAACACACAAATGAACAGAAGTCATGTTTGGAATGTGTGAAGTCATGGCTATCATCGATTTGACAGCCACCCACTACAGTGTGAGTAAGATAATATTTTGAGAATCACTCGGGAACAGAAGATGCAAGCAAAACAAATAATTGTGAAGCTCTGAAGGAAGTGGATTACTTCAGGACGCGGACATTGAAGAAGATTAAAATTTCCCTCTCTGGTCACATCACGTTTGCCTGATGCACTCGAGATGTGCCCTACATTTAACACCGTGTATATTTATTTTGTTTTTTTCGCAGCCTTCAACTTGAGCCAGTGTTTTCAATAAGTGAAGTTTTACTATTTTGAAAATTAGTTATTGAACCTACTGGCGAGTCAATGTAACTGCCATGTAACTAGTGCTTTATGGTTGTGGAAGTCGCGGTAAAACTGCAGAAATAAATGTATTTCAGCTGCTGAACAACCTGTTCAATTTTCGCTGGTTCTGGTGGAGCAGTTTCCACGGGTTTGGAACTATTTTCACTGCTTGGGGTTTTTACTCGTAGCGTAAGATTTGTTTCCACATGTACTACACTGCTTCAAAGATTGGGTAGTAAAAACTCGAATTACGGTTTATTTTACACGCCCCGTAGGTAAAATACTACTTAGAAAAAGGAAAATATCTCCCGTTTGGACATCATACAGGGAGTAAAATGGTATTGTACGTACAAACCCTACTATTTAAGAAAAATACGAAGTGTTGGTGAGTTAAGATACAAAAAGCTAAATATTTATACTTAGTGGCGCTAAAAAAATTTAGCTATTTTTTTATATTAAAGTACACAACTTTAAACTCTGTGCCAAACACGAGCCAATGACCCTTGCATCTGCAATCTCAACAAGCTTCCATCATTGCTAGAGACCAGAAAAATTCGCGAGTTCAATGACCTGCAGACTAGACTCTCCAGACTTATGTACAAATATGACGATATCAACTGCACATTGGTTGTCTACTGTCACAGTAGAATGCGACGGTTGGGCCAGTCTTCTCTAGGAGGTGTCTAAACACCGTGTGAACCAATGGCTGAAATTTTTATTAATATAAGTGTTTCGAATTCTAGCTTGTCCCGAAATGAATCCGCGAATTTTTCAGGTCTCTAATCATTCCCACAATAACGGTTTTTAAACATTTAAAGTAAAATATTTCGCCGACCAGGCACTGCTACTTGAAATTCGTGGTTGCGACTCGGCTACCAGCGTGAGGAATAAAACCAACAAAAACAGAGCTCCTTTAAATTGTGCATTACGCACCTAAATCAAGAGTCACCATCGTTGTATATATCTTCCGTGGGCGACGTGTCCTATCTTGGATGGCCGAGCTCCAAACAGTTATTTTCAGGGGAGACGTGAATTCACAGGCAGACACGCGCACACATTTGCCACGCATGTCGGGTCATCTTACTCCATCAAAATGGGCATTCAAGCCTTGCAGGATAAATGCAGTNCGCATGTCGGGTCATCTTACTCCATCAAAATGGGCATTCAAGCCTTGCAGGATAAATGCAGTCTCTAGCAAAAAAATAATGCCTCGGTTTCTGGCATCATTCATCCACTCTCGCCATTTTCATAACTGTATTATTGAAGTACTTGCTTGTATACAATGTTTTTAGTTTTACCATCTTCCGCGCGTATGAATAAGTTATGTGGTTTTCCTACTCTAGAACACGACACATACAATTGGCCGTGCGAAAAACATTCTGTTTCTGAATCTATTCCGCACATTTGCAATGACTAGCCTTGAGCTTTATTTATTGCCATTGCAAATGCCAATCGGACTGGAAACTGTGTTCTTTTATTCACTTTCCCTTAAAGACTACCTTATTTACCTTAAGACCCTTGAAGCACACCTTCTCCTTTGAAAGAACTTTTCTAGATGGTAGCCTCTATAGTATTGCTCATCATTTTTTTTATTGCAAGGCGTGTGCCGTTGCACAGTTTTGGTAGATTGATGTTACGAAGTAAAATTACTGGCACTCCTATTTTCAATTTTAGTATATGTGGAGGCAATCCTGGAACATCAAGCGAATTTAGAAATTTTGCCGTATAATTTACCGCTTCATTTTCGTGTAATGTTACATCCACAGATTTGTGTGTGACATGTTCGCTTGTCGATAAGTATCGACTTAAATATTAGTATCGATATATCGAGCATTGATGTACTTAAAAGTATCTATATATCGTTTTTATAAAGATAGATAGATCTGTTGCTAGGTTGCGACTTTACATTGTTGACATTGCATTGTTGACGTTGCATTGTTAACTAATGCGCTTCCTGACGCGAAAGCATGGTAAAAATGAGCTTCTGCAGATTTTAGTACCTTTGTAGGTAATACAGATAAAAAAGAAAGGGCCCCAAACACTCGTGGGAACGAAAGGAAGGTTTATAAAAAAACACAATCAAAATCGGTTGATTTTTTCGGAATTTACCCGCGTCCGAACAAACGGACACAAGGTTTATATATATTAAGAGGATGGTAGATATACCTAATAACCTTAAAAAAATTGTACTGTCTCTATTTTGAAAATAATTACCTCGTGTTCAATTACTTATGTTTACTTGGCCCTTCTGCAGATTTTAGTACGTTTGCAGGTAATACAGATAAAAAAGAAAGGGCCCCAAACACTCGTGGGAACGAAAGGAAGGTTTATAAAAAAACACAATCAAAATCGGTTGATTTTTTCGGAATTTACCCGCGTCCGAACAAACGGACACAAGGTTTATATATATTAAGAGGATGGTAGATATACCTAATAACCTTAAAAAAATTGTACTGTCTCTATTTTGAAAATAATTACCTCGTGTTCAATTACTTATGTTTACTTGGCCTATCATGGCATTACTTACAATCTGCCAAATTGGGTGAGAATTGGTTTAATTATTTTTCAGACATAATGCAAAATCTGTATTTCTTCATTTCCTGCTATTTTCCAAAATGGCGTACCAACAACAATATCCATATCAAAATTGTATGTTTACGTCTTACGTATTGCTATACCAGCTTACAAAATTTGGATAAATCGGTTGAATAGTTTCCGCGATGTGACATATTACCCCGAATTTTTAATGGCCACCATTTCGAAAGTACGTGCCTGACGTGGTCGAATATTACAAAAGTCAGGTGTCCTTACTAAGTATTATATGTGCACCAAGTTGGGTGAAATTCGATTCACTCGTTAAAAAATTTATGGGGTTGGGGGTGCATAAACGCACGCACACACATAGGGAGACACACGCAGCATACACACACATATACACACAAACGCACAGACACACATACAGGAAAGCCTTACTTTTCTTCGGGAAGTATGTTAAAAAACCGTGGGTTAAATTTTAGGTTAGAATACTGTTTAGNACAGGAAAGCCTTACTTTTCTTCGGGAAGTATGTTAAAAAACCGTGGGTTAAATTTTAGGTTAGAATACTGTTTAGTAAACAAGTTCTTTGAGATGTTTAGTACTTCCTCTAACCAATTTGTAGTGCAGTTTGATTAAATTCAAATTGTTAAAGTTATTTTATTCACATAAAAATTGCTTGTCATTTAAAAATTAAGATATAAACAAATACTTGCATCATTGTTGACCATATGACAGTTGTGTTGCTCTGAGGCAGGCCAGTGTTGNAATTAAGATATAAACAAATACTTGCATCATTGTTGACCATATGACAGTTGTGTTGCTCTGAGGCAGGCCAGTGTTGGGTGAATGCGCAGGAGGTGAGTAATCGGTCTACCTTGTCTTTAGTGTATGCAATGTACTCTTTGGACGAGGAACAGAAATTCACTGAACGGATACCAACGTCCAAGAGCCAGTTTAGTTATTATCTATTAACGATTTCTCCACACTTTTAGAATCAAACCTTTGAAAAATCACACCATATATAACGTGTTTGGTTGTTTCTTAATCAAGTTGTGTGTATGAAGCGTTTTATACTTGTGGTAACATAAAAGTACCTTATTTCTCGTTAAATTGAAATGTTAATAATATTTTACTTATAAATTATAATCTAGTTAATATGAATTAAAACAGTGAGAAAATAGTTGTGTTGGTAATGAATAAGAAATTATTCTTNATCATGCTCTGTAAGCACCAATGCGGTTCTTTGTCCCTTTCTAGACTCGGACAAGCTTCATGTTTGCACGGGGCGGACGCATATCGCGGAAGTCGAAATTTAGCAAGGCCTTGAGAAAAGTCGAAAGTAATCGTGAATGGAATAGATTTTAATTATTTGCACGTCCTTTCATCGCACCTGACGTAGCCACGCAGTCGACCGCCGCGAAACGTTCGCTGCCGATTTTACGTTGGCGGAAGGCTGAGCAGGCAAGGAAAATTTTGTATTACTGCACACGAGAACTCGTAATATCTGTGACATAGAGTTGTTGCTAGTTTTGCGCATAGTTTAAAGATGAGGCAGACCGATCTCGCATTCATATGAAAGCGCTTGCTTGTCTTTTGAAAATCGAGATATGTCTAACAAACGCGTTCATCATTGTTGATCACGTGACACTGACAG
>NQII01006009.1:75085-96605 GCA_002778355.1 Clitarchus hookeri | reverse complement strand
TGTTGACACACGTGCCAGAGAATTTGTGCGATTATCTCGTTTAACCTATAATAATTCATTTATTTGTCTTGTTTTACTAATATCCGCATCTTTATTATTTGGTTTTTAATAACGTATGATTTTAATTTGTGCTCACTTTCAGTTCTAATTTCTTTTGTTTTTATGTGTTTCGTGCACGTGTCTTTCCTTTGCCACTTTATTCTAAAATTGCAATATTTGCACATAAGAAATGTTTTCACATTGTCGAAAACGTATAATCTTTCACTCGCAAACTCTGCCGTCCTGTCGAAAACCGTCACAACCATTTTTCAATAACGTTTTACAATTGCGCGAAANCTTCACTCGCAAACTCTGCCGTCCTGTCGAAAACCGTCACAACCATTTTTCAATAACGTTTTACAATTGCGCGAAATATCCGACTCAACCACCACGCCATTTTAACGTCTGTAGCAATTACGATCAATACTGATGATTTTGCCTTCGATGTACGGGAATTTATCGAAAGTCACTTGCAATCGATTGTAAATGGACAACAACTATCGATTCATCAAAATACTCGCATTTTGGGTTTATAAAATGAAATGTTTTTTCGCTGGCACCGCATATTCTTTTGTGTGAAATTCTTAAGATTAAAAACTTTACGCTTGTGGAATATCCCGTAATAATATATACATTACATGACTTTTATAATGGGTACGTGCATGTACGAACAGTGGAACGTAAACATTGTCATATAACTGCAACATGGCAGTCACATGGCAATGTTTGTTTACTTTTGGCGGAAGGATACGAAATGGGATTTAAAGTAAATCTATAGNCACATGGCAGTCACATGGCAATGTTTGTTTACTTTTGGCGGAAGGATACGAAATGGGATTTAAAGTAAATCTATAGCAGGGCTTCAAGTAAGTCTCTTCCAGTCGTGAACCGTCTATAGTGCTTTATGGTTGTGGAAGTCGCGGCAAAAGTGCAGAAATCAATATAGTTCAGCTACTGAACAATCAGTTCAATTTTCGCTGGTTCCGGTGGATCAGTTTCTACGGGTTTGTAACTATTTTCACTGCTTGGGATTTTTACTCGTAGTGTAAGATTTGTTTCCACCTGTTCTACACTGCTTCAAACATTGGGTAATAAAAACCCGAATTATGGTTTATTTTACACGCCACGTAGGTAAAATGCAACTTCGAAAAAAGGAAAATATCTCCCGNTAAAAACCCGAATTATGGTTTATTTTACACGCCACGTAGGTAAAATGCAACTTCGAAAAAAGGAAAATATCTCCCGAAGTGTTTGTGAGTTAAGAGACAAAAAGCTAAATATTTATGTTCAGTGACACTAAAAACTTTTAGCAACTTTTGATATTTAAGTACACAACTTTAAACTCTGTGCCAAACACGAGCCAATGATCCTTGCAACTGCAACCTCAACAAACGTCCATCATTACTAACCCCCAAGAAATTTAACTTTTTTTGGGAAGAACAAGTAAACTAAACCAAACAAGTTACAAAACGCGAGTAAAGAAGCTATAACGTATTCTTTTAATAAAAAATCAAACTCAGTTAAATATTTTTAATTTTTTAATACTGTTTCTTGTTATAACATAACATGTTTACATGAATCATACATTCTTCGTCGCAAAAAACCCTACAAAATCTTTACTGCTTGCGACTATATATATATATATATATATAATACACACATACATATATATACATACATATATACACACACCACGCCCTGTAATTGTCCATGAGCTTTTTTAGATGATAAAACTTTTCTTTTCGTTTATAATTTTATTTATTTTTGTATTTGTGTGACTTGTAAACAAATATTTAATGGTTAACCTGACTAATTATGTAAATTTTCTACGAGTAAAATATTTTTTTTTGTAAAATATTGTATTACTTCTACGAAATGGATAGTGTTTGATAACAACACGAATTCACTGTACACAATTATTTATCGTGAAATGAAAATTTACTGTTGGTCAGATTTTCATATATTGCCCACGTGAATGCATGTTCTCTTTCTTATTAATTGACTATTGCATGTAAAGTNTGTTGGTCAGATTTTCATATATTGCCCACGTGAATGCATGTTCTCTTTCTTATTAATTGACTATTGCATGTAAAGTGAGATAATCGTTCAAATGGACTATAGACAATTTTGTTATTTTTAAATTTAACACATGTGGTTTGTCTGCATACACTCTAATCAATGCCACTAAAATGTCACCAGGTCACAAAAGTAAGAACAAAATGTCTTTAAAAGCTATGCTGTGTTTGCAGCAAAGATTTTCGCAAGAAACCATTTTCTCTGGATAAAGCGTATTATATTTTTCCTTTCTGGTTAATATTTAGTGCGAGAGAACAAGCGATTTTAAAACCGGTAAATGTTGACTGCAATTAATATCGTCGGTAATCATAATAATAAACTATTTATCTATCTCCCTCTTGTTACGAAACTGAAATGAGAAAACTTACACGGCAAAAATTTCTACACACCTCATAAAAACCTAATGGAGTATCCTGCAACCTAATGTGTAAACAATTTGAATAAAAAATCTGTCGCGGAAATCAGAGCGAGAAAGTATAGATTAAAGACGGCATTAAATGAACCCTCTTAACCTATTAAGACCCAGTGTGGGTATTTGTGTACAAAACGCAAAGGAAGATTATTGTTGGCTGCGACTCTACAGTCCGAGGTCAATGACCTCTTCCCTGTGGACATTTGATTCGTAAACCACGTTACTATTCCAGGTTATGAATGGTTTTTACGTCAACAGCTGAATACAAAACCTACAGCTTATTAGTTGTGACTACGAAACAAGTGCTGTGTCTGGTTAAAGTACAGCGCGCATCATAAATTATCTTATTTGCAGCAACTCAAACAATAAATTTAATCACGCCCCTACTGCAATCGGCGTGTTCCTTGGAGTTTGGTGTGTCTTCGTCTGGTCCTCTCTGACGTCACCAAGGCTGACGTGTTCGAATGTGTACCGCCCTTTGCATTTCGAAAACCGACACCACAGCGCTGTTACTCCTCGCGACAATTTAAACTTAACTTTCTTCATCGGTTTCATAAAATGTTTGACTGGTCCGTTGTCGAGGTGTCATTGGAAAGCACCATGGAATATTTACCTAGACCTACGTTTAATGTTCTTGTGGAATTCCATATTTTAGTCGGTTTAAATACTAGCATTCAGTTAGCTTAATTAACGACATTTTAGAAATTCGAACACAGATTCATAATTTCTTTTATACGAGTTAATATTTAATCCAAACAGCTGAGATTAGTATAAAGGTTTTGTTAATATATAAAATATAAGAAAACTTGTTAAGGTGGCCGCGGGTAAGCCGACGAATGGCGTGTAGAGCCGCAGCAGAAAATGTTTTATTTAAAAAAACCATCCAACGTGCCTGGGAGAGATCTGCTTACGAATAGCATTTAAGAAACGTTACGCGTCTGTATAAATTTTTCAGTTTCTTTATTTATCTCTAAAGCATGTTTTTGTGATTGTGAAAATGGCTCAAACGAGTATTTTCACGGTCATTTATAAGTATAAACCTTCCGGTACAAAAAAAAAAAAAAAAAAAAAAGGAACAGGGACGTGCNGTCTCTGCTGAAAGTCTCATAAAGGCGCGTTATCGACGGCAAGACTGCACGCCAGTTCAGTGCTTTGCGCGTAGAGGCGACGATAGAGTCGATGCGCATGTATTGGTAGCCCTTGGCGAACTCACACTTTCAGGCCTCAGATGTGCAAAATTCCTTCAACCAGGCGGCCACCTTAATTAATTTATTACTTTGGATTTTTGTCTTAGGCAAAGAAATAGTCACGGAAGGGCAAGAAGTATCATAATGCAATAATGCAGAAACAGTGCCTCAGACGTGCAAAATTCCTTCAACCAGGCGTCCTCTTCTTCCTCAGTACTTGAATCAATTTTGTATTGTTAAAATGAAGAGCTGTGTTTATGTTCAGTTTGCGTTCCTTTTAATGGTTTGGACATTCTTCTTCTATGAGATAGCTCACAGAAGCATGACAAGGGACACATCACACTGGGACATCAGAGGACACGAGGTACGATGCCGCGTGGTCGCGTGTACCATACAGTGTGCGGAGTCCTATGGACAGAGGCTGAGACAAGTAAACAGTACCTCGAGCTCATCACGGCCACCTTCACTTACTCTGATCCTGCTTCCGCCCCGGCTGTCGTCACTTCTATGCGCACTGCTTCTTCGTTTTTGTCTTCGTCGCTTTCGAAAGGGTTCGCGTTTGACATGATTAGAACCCAGCCTGCGGATAAAGAAAGGGCGGACACTTTAAAATGTAGTACTTTCACCACAACTACATATATTATGTACTAGCGAACCGGCCCGGCTTCGCCCGGGTACAATTGAGTTTTACAATGATACACTAATAAATAAATTGGGAAAAGACACTTCATTTATGTGAAAACAGAATTATAAAATTATGCTATGATGGCCTAGGTTTTTAACTGATTACGGCAACCCAAAAGGAAGGAAATATTTTTTACCCGATAGCCAAGAAGTAGGGTATTGTTTTTGGAGTGTATCTGTGCAACTATCACGAAGTTACCACATTTCCGCTTTCCAGCGTCGATATATGAAAATCAAAACGTGGGTTTCATCAATTTGTAGCTTTAGAAATAAGTGTACCTAAGTACTACTTTTTGCGCTTGGCTGAGTGATCTTAGTCGATCACCAAAGTTAAGCAACGTTCCCAGCGGCACACATTTGGATGGGTGACCGTTCAGTGGCATAACATATGAGCGCTTCCGGGCTTCGTAGGGCACGTTAAATATTGGGTCCCGGTTGTTATCGATTGAGAGCAGTCGTTAAGCCATTTCAGAGGTCCTTGGGCAGCCTGATAAACTCTGACACCAGAGGAAAAAAAATATTTCGGTCACGTTCCCAGCCGTTGCAGAATTAGGTTTTGTTGTTATTCCACAGGAACCGTACAATTTTCCGGGATAAAAAGTATCCTATGTCCTATTCAAGGACCTAAAGTACCTACATACCAAATTTAATCAAAATCCATTTAGCCGTTATGGAACTGAGTGGTAACAAACATACACACACTTTCGCATTTATAATATCAGTAGGATGTCTGACAGCTTACATTACCAGCTTGTCTCTTTTTTATTCATTTTCCTAACGGGCATCTTAAGATACTTTTCTAAAATTCGCGTGTAGGTTGTGGTAAAAATAGTTCTGCTTCGTGTAATACCAAGCTTGTGCCACAAGCAAACAAAACAGAGTTCCATGGAGAAGATCGTTAAAGTGAGGGAATTCTGCCTGTGTTGATTTTAACGTCGTGTAATTGAAGGTCTGAAAGTACTTTAATTGGACATCTCACACGGTAACTAGCTTTGTAAAAACCATTCGGTAAAGGTATATAACGTGGTTAATCCCGTTAGACACCAGGCGGAAGTGAAGACTGCTGTTACTTTGAGCTTTTGTCCCTCGAAAAGACCAGGAATTTAAGAGATTCTCCCTTTCAAATNCATGGAGAAGATCGTTAAAGTGAGGGAATTCTGCCTGTGTTGATTTTAACGTCGTGTAATTGAAGGTCTGAAAGTATTTTAATTGGACATCTCACACGGTAACTAGCTTTGTAAAAACCATTCGGTAAAGGTATATAACGTGGTTAATCCCGTTAGACACCAGGCGAAAGTGAAGACTGCTGTTACTTTGAGCTTTTGTCCCTCGAAAAGACCAGGAATTTAAGAGATTCTCCCTTTCAAATNGAAGTGAAGACTGCTGTTACTTTGAGCTTTTGTCCCTCGAAAAGACCAGGAATTTAAGAGATTCTCCCTTTCAAATTCACCTTATGTATAACTATGTTTTTATCAGCTGCAGACTTAAGGTTTTACAAGAGACTTTTTTTTCCCCTAGAATTTGAGGATATTTCATGGTTTCGCAACATTATATCAGTGATAACTTCATAAAAATACCTAATAATTTCCAAATATTGTATTAAACATGTTCTTAGCAAAAATACGCGAATTTTAACGTAAAATCTTCAGTCGTAAAAATATGTTCGCCAGCGGTAAGGATTTAACGTTCGAGCGAACCGTATAAAAGATTTCCAAGGAATGATCTTCATGACATTCGAATAACATGAGCACTTATTTTGAGCTGTAGCCTAGTGTACTTAATTTTGTTCTATTTTAAAATGTAAACGATAAAATTGTATATTTAAAAATTGTACAACTCGTTTCATTTTTTAAACGTAATTTTCTCCATTTTTATACTTTAAAGGCAATTTTTTTTTCATATCACAACGAGAAAAGTACGTAATATGCAAAAAAATTGTAGAAAAAAAATGTATCCTCTTGAACGCTGGTGAGTAAATAATTTCACATCGTTAAAAGAAGAGTAATNAAAAATTGTAGAAAAAAAATGTATCCTCTTGAACGCTGGTGAGTAAATAATTTCACATCGTTAAAAGAAGAGTAATTGGTCAACTAGCAACTTAAGTGGTTCGAACTCTAACCGAAAAACCTCTTCGTGGAGTGCGGGTTTTCTCAGTGTGCTCCCATTACATTTCCCTTCATGCCTTTTCTCTCCTTCATGTCTCATTCTCCCATGCTATCTCAGAGCTGACCCAGCCAGCACCCATTGCATGGCGATCCTACTTCCGGCGGAAAACGAAAGGTGTATGCTTAGAAAACACAACTGAACGCAGAAGTCATTTGTTCTCCACCGAGGTAAACAAGTGAAAAATTCAAGATGCCATGCTCAGTACGATAATTAGGTTCTCTTCTTTTGGGGCAGAATGACCAGGTTTAAAAAATCTGCTATTATATTTTGTAGAAAACCAAACTTGAACATATTTTTTAAATTCATTTTAATACCAGCCTATAAAAAAGTATTGGGATAATCGCAAATTCAGTTGAAAACTGGTTAGATTTACAAAAACTGCACGTTCGTGTGGCTTTTCAAGATTATGTAAGGATCGTTATCTGACCTATCATTTCGCGTTTAACTTGGTAACGTGTTTAATTACATAAAAAAAACCATGTGTTTGTGTTAAGTGTATAATATGACCCCCTCATCTGTCGTGACCCAGAGGACTCTAGGAGAGGGGAGGAGGGGGGCAGTGCCTTAATTCCTTGTGACCTAGTCGAGGAAGAGAAAGAGTTCTGTGGCAACGCTCAATTAACCAATTGACTCTGCTATAGTCTGTGCAGGACTTTGAATGGGGTGGAGAGATTCGGGCGGCTCTTAACATCGTGGTCTTGAGTGCCGACGAGGGTGAAGCGAAGTGGGTATGGAGCATCACCGGAATGCAAGGGNGGCTCTTAACATCGTGGTCTTGAGTGCCGACGAGGGTGAAGCGAAGTGGGTATGGAGCATCACCGGAATGCAAGGGCGGGGGAAACGGGAGATCCCCGAGAAAACCCGCCGACCAGCGGGATCATCCGGTACTATTCCCACATGAAAAAATCTGGCGGCGTCCCAGCCGGGAATCGAACCCGGTTCGCTTTGGTGGGAGACGAGTAGTCTAACCGCTACACCGCCGTGGCCCCGCGCACGACTTTGAAGTACATCATGCAGCAATAAAAGGGCTTGGTCATGTGGAACGAAGTTGAGGTGGCCGCCTGGTTTAAGGAATATTGCAGGTCTTGAGGCCTAAAAGCGTGGGAGCGCTAGGGGCGACCGAGACATGCGCATCAATTCTCTCATCGCCTCTACGCGCAAAGCACTGAACTGGCGTGCAGTCTTGCCGTCGACAACGTGCCTGTGTGAGACTTTCAGCGAAGACCCTACCATTTTATGACGTAATAATAAAAATATAGGTTTGATGCACTTCCCTATTCTTTTTTTAATGTTTTATACCGGAATGTTTATACCTAAAACTGACCGTGAAAACACCCGTTTGAGCCATTTTCACTATCACAGAAACATGCTTTAGAGATAAATGGAGGAACTGAAAAAGGTATACAGACGCGTAACGTTTCTTAGATGCTATTCGCAAGCAGACCTCACTCAGACACGTTGGGCAGTTTTTTAATAAAACTTTTTCTGCTGGAGCTGTGCACGCCACTCGGCAGCCTACCCAGGCGGCCATCTTGAGANTCTCTCATCGCCTCTACGCGCAAAGCACTGAACTGGCGTGCAGTCTTGCCGTCGACAACGTGCCTGTGTGAGACTTCCAGCGAAGACCCTACCATTTTATGACGTAATAATAAAAATATAGGTTTGATGCACTTCCCTATTCTTTTTTTTATGTTTTATACCGGAATGTTTATACCTAAAACTGACCGTGAAAACACCCGTTTGAGCCATTTTCACTATCACAGAAACATGCTTTAGAGAGAAATTGAGGAACTGAAAAAGGTATACAGACGCGTAACGTTTCTTAGATGCTATTCGCAAGCAGACCTCACTCAGACACGTTGGACAGTTTTTTAATAAAACTTTTTCTGCTGGAGCTGTGCACGCCACTCGGCAGCCTACCCAGGCGGCCATCTTGAGANGCAGTTTTTTAATAAAACTTTTTCTGCTGGAGCTGTGCACGCCACTCGGCAGCCTACCCAGGCGGCCATCTTGAGATTAAAATTAGCTCCTCATGAAGTTAGCACGTAATGAACGAATTACCCCTTTGCAATATGTGGAAGTTTATGGAGTCTACTCTGGTTAAAGTGCGAGTATGAAGTGTTGTTAGGGCCAATTCTACTCGTATTTCACATATGATCTCGCCGCTATAACTGTCACTCACGTGCAAGACGCGCAACGCTACAAAGGAAACGGCATATACCGATGGATTTCCGGGGGTAACCCCATATTTGTAGATGGTACGGATACATTAATAAAGATAAACACTATCCACTTTTTGTTTTTTAGTTAGTTAACTCATATAAATTTTTTGGCTTAAATAACTGAGGGAAAATACACCACTCATTAAAAAAAAAAACTTACAATGAACTAATTGCACAACGAAGGTTGCCACACAGTATCGTCATAACCCGACATGTATCCCATCTGTGTTTAATGTGGTTTGTTTGCACGGATGTGCCACATCATTCATAGCTGTAAGACACAGTGTAAGACACTTTAGTATCAGTGTGAGAATTGTGAGCCACAGAGCCAAGTTCAGTACACACGCAGCATGCCCCAACGGCGTATTCGACAAGCCTTAGCCCAGCTGGATGAGTTTGAGAGAGGCCGCATGCGCGTTACTCGCCACTTGAACCGTTCTGCCCTAACTATAAAGGCCCTTTCACATGGTCAAATATTTATTAAATTCAATTTATTGAACTGAAAAATCACTTTATTTGCCATTCAATGAAATCTCCACATAAAAATTTATTACAAACTTTTTATGAAGCCAGTTTAAAAATACCAAAACTAAATTTTTTGAAGTATTTANTCCACATAAAAATTTATTACAAACTTTTTATGAAGCCAGTTTAAAAATACCAAAACTAAATTTTTTGAAGTATTTATGGCTCATACATGACACGAAAATAATTGGTTAAACCACCAACAAATTTTCTTCATTATATTGTTCATTTTATTTTTAAAATATGTGCATCCTTATTTTGTAAAATCTTTAAATGTTTGCACACGACTCTATTATTATAAGTCTACATCTGTTAATACTGTCAGAAAAGCTGTGATAAGACNTCTTTAAATGTTTGCACACGACTCTATTATTATAAGTCTACATCTGTTAATACTGTCAGAAAAGCTGTGATAAGACATTGCAATTTTGGATTCAAGAAAATTTAGAACATGCTCGAAACAAAAATTTTGAAGGAAAACGAGACATTAAAGAAATTAAAAGAGAAACTGGCCGCGATTATATCGATTATATGACGTCATATAGCATTAAATTAATTAAATTTAATAAAATTTTAAAGTAATTTAAAAAAATTAGATTGTGTGAAAGGGCCTTAAGTCAGTGTTGGAAGCAGTGGGAACAGGAGGCTACACACAATCGTCGAGAAGGCTTTGGTTGACCCCGGCGGACCATCAGCAGGGAGGATCGTTTCATCGTGCGATTGGCTGTAAGCACTTCACAGCACACCATGGGCATGGGGTGCATGTGGTGCGTGTGGTGCTGATTGTGGTGCGTGTGGTGCTGATTATGGTGCGTGTGGTGATGATTGTGTTGCATGTGGTGGTGATTGTGTTGCATGTGGTGCTAATTGTGGTGCGTGTGGTGGGTGGGGTCAGTCTTGTTAAGAGTCAGTCTGGCAGGTGTCAGTTGTCTGCTTTAAGCGTGGCCATGATTTCAAGCTGAGCGAAGAACTCGTCTGGAAGAAACTGTTGATGATATAACTGCATGATAATGCTATCACGGAACTAGATAAAATGTCTGGTTGAATGCAAGCAAATAGTGCTTAAATCTAACTGATAAACTGTGTTAGTAATTATAAATATACATCAAGTAATAGCTAGGCCAAGTAAACACACATGTTGCCAATGTAGAAAGGACTTCGGTTTTTTTCATGAAGGTGATACAAGCCAATGATTGTACGAAGTCTACTGTAGAGCTAACTTCTATGGATGTACTTTCTCCCACTGCTGGAAAATTACATGTAAAACAGTGTTGTTACTGTGGAAAGAACTTCAGTAAAAGCTTCCATGCTTGGCGACATGAGAGAACCGTCTGTACGAACAGTCTTTTTTTTTGCGCGATAAATCATTGTGACAATGGGTACATGCAGTTTATACAAGGTGATAAATTGAAGAACCACGTNGAGACATGAGAGAACCGTCTGTACGAAGAGTCTTTTTTTTTTTGCGCGATAAATCATTGTGACAATGGGTACATGCAGTTTATACAAGGTGATAAATTGAAGAACCACGTCAAGAACTTCAAGGATTCGTCTTTTGAGAGTCAGCAAGTGATACCGACAAACCCTTTGTTGCATCGATTGGTACTGATTCCACAGACGATTATGACGGTACAGTTAATGATAATGCCGGAATGACAGATCTACGAGGTATGGTAGAGTCAGTGTGTGTGGAATGTACACTTGCAAGACGTTCGCATGAAATAGACGAACTTCAGAATAAACAGTCGTCGGCTCTAAATACTGATGATGACTGTGCGACCCGTACAAAGAAAAGTAAACATGATATTGAGGATGAAACAGGAGGTGAAGACGTTTATGAAAACTGCATTGATGAAAATAAACGTGAAGACAGTTCTAGCGTTGAAGATGATGGCGATTTTCTCGATGCACTGACACAGCCTCAACTACATTTGCTACAATGAGCTATATGAAGAAGGTAGAAGATGCTGAGAATACTGGCTACCTATTTGCCGAAGACCCGAATGAACTTGATGATAAACTCAGACATTTGATTGACCTGCAAAAACACGGGGATCTCTCACACATTGTTGAGATATCTTTAATCATTAGTGAACTAAAGGAGAGGTGTTATATCGCATGGTGTGATGAACTGATTTCTTCTGAAATTGTAATTACAAAGTAATAAATACTTTTAATAATACTTGTGTTTTGATATTTTTGTGCTGTATCCTTTCATCCATAATAACTTGAAAGTGGTTATATGAGCACTCGTTTACTGAATTATAGATCTACGCACAGAATATTAATGACGTATTTAAGCATAAAAATACATAGCTAGTAGCGGAACGCATACAAAACATGAATGCAGTTGTCAAGTACAAATGTGTGGAGAGAGTTGGCAAATAAACGTTTTTTTTATGGATGGTGGACGGACGACACACACATGGACTGATTATGGATTGATGATTGATCGCAACATTGGACGAAAAATTGATGGGAAGATTAGAACATCGAGAGAAAGATTGTGAGATTGATGGAAATATTGCGAGAGTAATCGAAATATTGATGAAAAGATTTAAATATTGGACAAAAAGATTGTTAAATTTATGCAAATATTGCGAAATATTGATGGAAATATTGACGGGAAGATTGCTAAAGATTAATGAAAAGATTGCTGAGGAGGAGGATTGCGAAATATTACGAAAGATTTATGGAATGATTGGACGAAATATTGATGGGAAGATTGGAACATTGAGGGAAAGATAGGAAGATAAAGATTGAGAAATATTGATGGAATGATTGCTAAAGATTGATGGAAATATTGTGAAAGATTGCTAAAGATTGATGGACAGATTTCTGAGGAGAAAATTTGTGAAATATTGCGAAAGAGTAATTGAAATATTGCGAAATATTGATNATTGCGAAAGAGTAATTGAAAGATTGCGAAATATTGATGGAAAGATTGCCAAAGATTGATGGAAAGTTTGCTGAGAAGGAGGATTGCGAAATATTGTGAAAGATAACTATGAAAGATCAATTGAATGATTAGACGAAGATTGATGGGAAGCTTGGAACATAGAAAGAAAGATGGGAAGATTGTTAAAGATTGATAGAAAGTTCGCTAAATATTGATGGAAAGATTGCGAAATATTGATGGAAAGATTGCCAAAGATTGATGGAAAGTTTGCTGAGAAGGAGGATTGCGAAATATTGTGAAAGATAACTATGAAAGATCAATTGAATGATTAGACGAAGATTGATGGGAAGCTTGGAACATAGAAAGAAAGATGGGAAGATTGTTAAAGATTGATAGAAAGTTCGCTAAATATTGATGGAAAGATTGCGAAATATTGATGGAAAGATTGCTAAATATTGATGGAAAGATTGCGAAAGATTGATGGAAAGATTGCTGATGGGTAAATTTGTGGAAGATTGCGAAAGATTAATGGAAAGATTGTGAAAGATGGCAAAATATTGCGAAAGATTGATGGAATGATTGGACAAAGGATTGATGGGAAGATTGCAACATTAAGAGAAAGATGGAAAGATTGTTGAATAAGAATGGGCAGATTTAAAGATTTATAAAAATTATGCAAAAAAAAATTATGGAAATTTTAAAAAATGTATCGAAATATTGCGAAAGATTCATGGAAAGATGTCTAAAAATTGATATAACTTATGCTGAGGAGGATTGTGAAAGATTGTGAAAAATTATCAAAGATTGCGAAATATTGATGGAATGATTAGACGATTGAGGGATTGATGTTCAATAAGACTATGGGATATAAGACTGTTTATCACCCTCGTACATTTTAATTCTCAAGGGACTAGCATTATTGGAATTTCAATTAATGCCAAGTATATCTATAAAAGTGTATCTATATGCTGATCCATACCATGATTATAACATGACTTGGGCAGGTGGTTGCTGCTCGTATGAACGGTTTGGATTGTTCACATATTCATATACTAAAAACAATTCTGAGTAGCATAATAGCTACTCAGTAGCCTACATTCTGAGTAGCCTACATTACAGCGTAATGTATGGTTACGTCCTTTTTCAAAAATAAATATTAATTTTTTTAATGTTTATTTTTAATTTTTGGATTTTTTAAATTTAAGGTCAAGGGTTAAGGGACAAGGGTCTTGGGTTCAAAGGTCGAGTGTATTGGGTCTTGGGTCAAGTATATTGTGCAAGGGTCTTGGGTCAAGGATCTTGGATCAAGGGTCAAGTTCAAGGTTCATGGGTCAAGGGTCAAGATTAACGGGTATTGGGTCTTGGGTCAAGGGTCTTGGATCTTGGGTCAAGAATCTTAAGTCTTGAGTCGTAGGTTAAGGGTCTTGAGTCGTAGGTTAAGGGTCTTGAGTCGTAGGTTAAGGGTCTTGAGTCGTAGGTTAAGGGTCTTGAGTCGTAGGTTAAGGGTCTTGAGTCGTAGGTTAAGGGTCTTGAGTCGTAGGTTAAGGGTCTTGAGTCGTAGGTTAAGGGTCTTGAGTCGTAGGTTAAGGGTCTTGAGTCGTAGGTTAAGGGTCTTGAGTCGTAGGTTAAGGGTCTTGAGTCGTAGGTTAAGGGTCTTGAGTCGTAGGTTAAGGGTCTTGAGTCGTAGGTTAAGGGTCTTGAGTCGTAGGTTAAGGGTCTTGAGTCGTAGGTTAAGGGTCTTGAGTCGTAGGTTAAGGGTCTTGAGTCGTAGGTTAAGGGTCTTGAGTCGTAGGTTAAGGGTCTTGAGTCTAGGGTCTTGAGTGATGGATCTTGAGTCAAGGTTCTTGAGTCTGGAGTCTTGGGTCTTGAGTTTAGAGTCTTTAGTCATAAGTCAAGGGTAAAGGATATTTTGGAAATTTTTTGGGGTTTTTTTAATTTTTGGTTTTAAGGTCATTAAAAGTCACATGAATTGGGTCAAAGGCATGGGTCAAGGTTATCGACATCTAACAAGGCTGACGAGGTAGACACCGGCTGACCTGGCGATGGTCGGTCATGTCGGGAGCTTAGTCGATCACCTGTCACCGAACCCCGGACGTCCTACATGTACATCTTTAAATATTTTTTATAAATAATTTTGTTTAAAATTTTTTTTTTATGGGGATTTTTATAATTTTTGGAACTTTTTCGAAATTTTTTGGATTCTGGGTCATTCAAGGTGACAGACATGGGTTTAAGGTCAAGGGTCAAGGTCGGCCAGATCCAAGATGACGGTTGAGTGACGTCACAACATGGTGGCCGTCCGGCGCCTTGCTCCTATCCCAGATCCCCTTGTCGCAGAACTCAGATAATTATTCTACTGCAGATACTCAGAAAGTTATTGATTTAATTTGAGAATTTGTTAAACTTCAACCAAATGTACATTCTATTTTCTGCTTCAATTGGGCCGCAGTTTGTTAGACACGCCCTAGACGACCATCAACCAAAAACGAGCCTGAAAGGAAGAACCGCAGAATTCCGTGCTACCTGAACTGGGGCCAAATTGGAGGAATAGCAAATTAACAAATAACTGAGGCTCCGGTACACAAAGCATTGTGAAGTCTAGCTTGTTGCCAAATGGATCCTCAAAATTTCAATTTCCGACCTTCCCCCCCCCCTTTTCCAACCTANAAGGAAGAACCGCAGAATTCCGTGCTACCTGAACTGGGGCCAAATTGGAGGAATAGCAAATTAACAAATAACTGAGGCTCCGGTACACAAAGCATTGTGAAGTCTAGCTTGTTGCCAAATGGATCCTCAAAATTTCAATTTCCGACCTTCCCCCCCCCCTTACCAACCCCTCCTCTACCCTTCCACAGCCGACCCGCACTCCGTGTGTCCTCTCGTCCCACAATCCTAACAAAACCCCCTTTATTTCCTCTTCTTCTTTCCCCGGAAGCAGGAATTTTTACTGTATAATTTAATGGCTTATGAAATGAACTTCCTTGTTAGAACTTCGGAAGCGGAAATAGGAAAGTGAAATTGATGTGCACCCAGTGTGTACATCAAGGATTCTCGAGGCAGCGGTGTAAAGAACGATATGGCAAGAACCACATGCATTTGTCAATTATTCTCGCCTCTCCACTCAAACATTACACTGCTCTCTTGCCATCAATACACTCATAATCACTAATTAGCTCTTCCACCCCGTCCTCGAGCTTCGTCTTATTACTCTGAGCTGTCTGACTCCTCGCACTTTACTCTATTTTCTTCACTCTCTCCTCTCATTTGTTAACATCCTACCTGCGCTTACCCTCTTTTTTTTTTNCGCACTTTACTCTATTTTCTTCACTCTCTCCTCTCATTTGTTAACATCCTACCTGCGCTTACCCTCTTTTTTTTTTAGTAGTTGTTGGCCATCCACACATTACGGTATTTTCCTCACCCCTGGTTCTTCGCTGGCACACCACGTCATTAGCCGCCCCCTAATTCCGTCATTTNCCTGGTTCTTCGCTGGCACACCACGTCATTAGCCGCCCCCTAATTCCGTCATTCGGTAATTTGAAGTGTTAGATTCGAACGACACTGAGCAGCACTGATAGAGTTAAGTTCAGGAACTGCATTATTGGAACTGTTTTGATAGGTACTTCTTTGTTCCTTGGGGAGTGAAAATAAAATAAATAAGTTGTAAAAAATTTTACTCAAAAAATTATACAATCGTTTTCTTTAATCGTTTCCTTAAGGAAACGTTTATTAAAAAAAATCTTACAAAGTTATTTTTTGCAGAAATTATATTAAAAGTAACCTTCCTCAGTAAAAAAATAAAATAACCCGAGCAAAGAACTAAACTACGCATGGTAGTTTCTCTCCTTTGANCGCACTTTACTCTATTTTCTTCACTCTCTCCTCTCATTTGTTAACATCCTACCTGCGCTTACCCTCTTTTTTTTTTTAGTAGTTGTTGGCCATCCACACATTACGGTATTTTCCTCACCCCTGGTTCTTCGCTGGCACACCACGTCATTAGCCGCCCCCTAATTCCGTCATTCGGTAATTTGAAGTGTTAGATTCGAACGACACTGAGCAGCACTGATAGAGTTAAGTTCAGGAACTGCATTATTGGAACTGTTTTGATAGGTACTTCTTTGTTCCTTGGGGAGTGAAAATAAAATAAATAAGTTGTAAAAAATTTTACTCAAAAAATTATACAATCGTTTTCTTTAATCGTTTCCTTAAGGAAACGTTTATTAAAAAAAATCTTACAGAGTTATTTTTTGCAGAAATTATATTAAACGTAACCTTCCTCAGTAAAAAAATAAAATAACCCGAGCAAAGAACTAAACTACGCATGGTAGTTTCTCTCCTTTGANCGTAACCTTCCTCAGTAAAAAAATAAAATAACCCGAGCAAAGAACTAAACTACGCATGGTAGTTTCTCTCCTTTGATGTTTGTTTTTTAATTTGAATAACTTGCGTCGAAACAGAAATGACACTAGACGTAAACAACATCAAACGATTCTGCAGAGGTATTTCACGATTTAGCGTGCTTTTGCAGTTCCGTAAATTTGCTTTCTAAATCGCCAAATATTTAGGTCATAACCTGGTTACGTGGTCGATTTGGTAACCTAAACAGCGAATTTGGTCCCAGCTATTGTCCTGGTTTTTGAATGTCCAATAAAACTCCCGCAAAAAAAAAACTTCAAAACTATTATTTTGTCTACATAAGTCTGACAAATGTGAGTTAACGTCTTATAAATAATAATTCTGTATATACCTATGTTAAGAACTTACACGTAGTNAACTTCAAAACTATTATTTTGTCTACGTAAGTCTGACAAATGTGAGTTAACGTCTTATAAATAATAATTCTGTATATACCTATGTTAAGAACTTACACGTAGTTAACCAAGTGAATAAACATTTTTAATTATCCAATAGCAAAATACTTATATGTTGAACCTAAACTATAAACCTAAAATAAGAGAACTGACCTGTATTCTAAATTGGTAATGCACTTGACAAATTCGATTAATTACTGTCCTTTCCTTCATGAAAAGAACAACTTTATTGCGTGGTTATATTTACAGTGTATAAAGTAATGAAAAGGTTATGTAGTGTTTATGAGACAAAGACTCTGCGAGTATTCTGTTCTAACCAAAGACATTATAAAAAAAGAGTGTATGTCTATGTCGCAATTTACCCAATTAAAGAAGATAGAAAATTTTATTTGATAAACCGATTGAATTTATCCTGAATAAATTCCGGTTTTCTTCCAAGCTGGTACTAAACCATATTTGTGATCCTTTTATATCATCTTCAACGAATTAAAACATTAAACAGACCTGCATGTTTACATAAATTGCACGGGTAAAGTAAAAATAAATATTCTCGGCAGAAGTATTTTTCTTTAAACAAAATTAGTCAACTTTATTGGATTCTAAATCACATTGTGCGAATTACGTCTTTTTCATTACTTTATATTACCGAAATGACGTAGATTCTGCCTTTAAAATTGAAATTTAATAAAAAAAAGCTAGGCGAGGATAGTAATAGGCTTATTTTCGACAGTTGGCAGCATTGCAAGTCAGATGGTGCATCATGGGCACGTTACAAAATATGAAGTTTTGCGACTAATGCCCGGTTGCACCAAAGCTGTAGAAAATCTTAATTCACATGAACAGAGTTCATGCACGAACCTCGGTCATAACCTCGTTCAAGTATATTTGTGTTGCACCAAGCTGTAACTAGGTTCGAGCGATCTCAGATCTTATGAATTGTTACTTCCGGTCTCCAGAGCTAGTATGTTACACAAAATAGTATTGGCTGGAACCTATGACGTCATGATTTTTGGAGGAAATGATATTTTTCACTGGCACAATTATTCTCTGCAGGTTGGCACCGAAGTAAAATATAAACACAGATGTTTTTGTCTCGTTATGTATTATCAACAGGCAGTTGTAGTTACATAATTATCTAGATTTGAGTGAAAACATAAACATAATTGTTTCTCGGTTTTGTGTAATTGGCGGGTTGGCAACTATATTTATATACCTAGGTTGGAATCAACATTAAACATACTTGTTTCTTGGTGACGACAGTTGTAATTTTCTTTTTCCGATAATGAGTTATTCGCATGTACCGAACAGGACGAACATGAAAAATAATTGTTAATAGATTTAGTAGAAGAAAATATGAGCATAATCGAGAGGTCAAAGACTGATGCTGCGTCTTTGAAGGACAAAGAATTCGCGTGGCAAACGATTGCTGCTGACTTCAACTCGCAGAACGTCGGTCAGAAAACTGCAAAACAGTTAAATACGTGTTATGATAACGCATGTGTACAATTGTCCCAATGACACCAAGATAGCCTGCAATCTCATAAAAATGTACAATTGTCCCTATGACACCAGGATAGCCTGCAATCTCATAAAATGTTGCATGGTAATGCGCTGTTCTCGTCTACTGGCTGGCAATTTAATAATATAATTAGCCAAAGATACAATCTGGTGTGTTACCTAAACAAACAACTCAGAGGAATAAAACCTAAGTGTCAGTTATAATTGATGGAGGGGAGAAACAGACCTGTTCCTGTTGTTATCAAAATTTAATTCGTTTTAAATTTTATGTAGCAATTCCAAAATAGTCTGTTTAGAAAGACGGAACCACATCTTATATTTCTCTTCATCTAGGTCCTGGAAAGGATGCTGTCTGCTCACCTGATGTTTTGGCCAAGGTACTTCATGGAATAAAATGTTGCTCAAAATCATTATTCATTTCATCACGTTCATGTATACTTCCTGAAGAATAAATCGCTATACGAACAATTAGCTAAAAGTAACTATAAGTAACATTTGTATTTTACACCCACCTCAACCAATGCATCTGCTGATTCTGCTATCTGCATAAAAAAAATACAAACTAAGCAAAATTAAGAGCCTTATTCACAAATAATCTTTATTGACGGAAACATTAGCATGATCATAACCTCTAATATAATATATACCATTGATTAACCACAACGTGAACCAAGATAATTTGTTTTGAACCGTCGGATCTGACGGTTCACGTACAGCGAAAGAAACGAACCTGGTTCAAGGTGTGGAAAAACATTCGTGCAACGCTTCACGTACACTAATCTTAGTTCAAACACGCATTGAACCTGGATCACGGTTGTGAACTCGAATGGTTCAACGGGCCGTAAATGTATAACTTGTGCGCATAACAGTTAACACGTGTCTTCAGTGAAGGTGTGGGAAGGTGTGTACGCGATGATACCGTTACGATGTCGGAGGTTATACCATTCGTTATACCATGTGTTCTGTGGGTTATACTATAAGAGAATGATTTCATTTCCCCGTGGAAACGATTGGAAACTAGAGAAACCAGTTCCTAATACTCAAGTTTAACCAATCACGCAGAAGCTTACAAAAAACTAAGCAAATGCTTATATTTCAATTTCAAACAACTGAAATTTTAGATTTATTGATTTGCTATTAAAATAAAAGACTCCAAAGTTACGTATTCCATTTCAATTTCAAAGAACGTACTCGAGTACGCACTTCTAGAGGCTGGGCTTAATCATAAAGGTTGCTGTTGTGCATTCTACATGTTAGTGGGCGAATTACTTATCTCTGAAGTCTACTGCTTATCGTTTAAGTTTACAGTTGTGTAAATCCAGGAGCGGTGTTTCCATAGCTTACAGAGTAGGAACGTAAATATACAGAGGTAACCTCTCTTGTGATGACTGAAGCAAAGAAATGTCTCAACAATTTCTAGCGGTCAGGCCCCGAAAGGTTTCAAGCTGATCGCCGTAGCCTGGCATTTAAATAAAATTATTTTATAGGGGAAGTAGTAAGAAATAGTATCACCGACTTAAATGCTAAGCACTTGAGTCACTTTATCACGCTACTGAATTTGACAGAAATATGATAAATAGTACTAAATATTAAGGAACGGTGTTTAATTTCGACCGATTTATCACCACTAAAATTTATATCATAAAACAAGCGACGGAAACACACAAGTATATTGCAGACATCGTAACATTGTGTGGTAGATACAGAAGCCGAAGTCAGCAGATACACCGCCCCTTACGGATCATGTGCACGCACCCTCAGACATTTCTTCGTGAATAATACCCTAATATGCTATGTTCGTGTAAATTTTATGTTCGTGTGGTAAATTACACTAAATACTCCTTTGAAAACTATACATAAATAACATGGCGCTGGAGCATTACAATTTCACTGGCTGAAAACAACGATTGCGCTGCACGAGGCGTAACGAACTCTTGCTGCACTTTGCGTTATCTGTCACGTAAGAACTTCACTTCCGTTTGCCCAGGCCAGATAGGTTTTCTCAGGGTACCACGGCACCGTATAGTGTCGCCCTGAGAGTTAACCCACTGTGAGAGGTTCCGCAGGTGAAGAAGCGAATTGAATTGAAGTGAATTGTGAAATTGGTAAAGCTCTAACTGGCCTTAGATACTGAACAGTCTAACTGGGAAGTTGACAAGGACAGTGTGGCACACTTTCTCCCCGCCTCTGCGTTGGCCGGGTGGATAAACGGGTCGTGAGGTCATTAGTCCACCGAACAGTGTTCGTGCGTGGCCATAATTCCCCTAGTGGGATCCCCCACGAACGGCGAAGAGGGAGAGAAGGGTTTTAAGCCAGTCTGAGGCCTACGGCCTCAGACTGCCCTGAGGCTTACTGGTGGTGGGACTTGGGATATTGTTAATCTATGTGCAAGCATTTGTGCTTATAGTGTGGGGACTCTTTTATTGAGCACACGTAGAGTCATTGAAGTGAAGTGTTGTGTTTTAATTAAATAGTGCAATAAACAAAAAGTGAGAAGAGAGAAGTTATACAGGGCGCGTTCCGCTTTGCGGATACATCATGGCGTCGGGAAGCCCGCGATGGCAACCCAACCCTGCAATGACAGAAGCATTGGGCATCACTACCCCTGAAAAGCCCAGGTCTTTGAAAGAAAAGAGAAAGAGCCTGACCAGCTTTTTGAAAAATGAGTACATTGCCAGAGAGGTGACTGATGCGGCAATAACAAGGTTGATGGACCCCCAGTTTAACTGGGCCAGGTGTACAATGTCATCAGGTAAGAAGAGGATCTACCGGAAGATATTGAAAAATATCACAGGAGTAAAAACAGGAACAGTTGACTCGTGTCTCCAGGAGGTCTATGATGAGGACCGAATGGAAAACTCCGAAGAGGAGAAAACGGAACATTCTGAGGCCGCAGGTTCTGAGGGATCAGGAGATTTATCGTCCTCTGAAGAGGAAACTGATCTAAAACAGGCCTCCAGAAAGGTGCAGGAGTTTAC